>JAYESA010000014.1:136990447-137237947 GCA_036927795.1 Iris macrosiphon
ACAGGATTCATGATATGAGACTTGCAAATATAGAGATATCATTACGACTCGATGTACTAGCTAGAGGTCATGATCTTGAGTGTGATGGACATGAGACATTGTGGACATGAGACATGAGGTTACATTGGGTTGGGAGAGACACACATGCTACATGCCGATTATATATATATATATATATATATATATATATATATATATATATATATATATATATATATATATATATTATACTACCAGAGACTACTTGCTGCTATGGGCTCCCCGACACAGAGCCTGTAGTGGTCTCAGCCTGAGTACTAGTGATGCTCTCATTTGTATTTCACTTTGCTTGTTACATAGCTTGCCTGAGGATCTGTTTATATTTACTACATTTTATTTGGCTTGAGTGTTTCTTGTACCTTGCTATGTCCCCTGAGGACCTGGATCCGAATTATGTCCTCAGGTACAACAGAGGAGGATTACCCCGAGGTTTACGGAACATGAGCTGACATTGGAGCAGTACTGGCAGCAGAGGACGAGGTTGTACCAGATAATTTCTTCTGAGTACTCAGTTACTTATTCAGTTATTTATGCTTAGTGTTATTTCATACTTGGACTCATGGACATATGTATTGGTGCTATTCTTTTTTCTTTATTGTGTCAGGTTATTCCTCGTGACACTACTTATGTGGACTTGATGATGGACTATTTCCTTTTTATCTATTATCTTGACTGGTCTATCATTTTATATTGTGATTGCTTTCTGTGGATGAGACTAGAATTATACTGTGATAGATGGTGTAGACTTGTATTTATTTATTACAGCTTAAGTGCACTCTAACGGGTCTATTAAATTGGGTTTGCCCATTGGAGTTGTGCTGCTGGCCATTGCCACGTGGCTAGTCCCTTGGTATTTTGGGACTGGGGCGTGACATCACAGCCGAGGTTAACTACCTCTTATGGTGTCACCCACTGTAGCATGAGGTCACTAGCCTCTTAGTAGTGTTGTACTACATCCTAGCATGAAGCCTTGCGCTTCCATGCGGTGCTATGCCACTGTGACATGGCTCGCGGTCGAGCTTAACTATCTCATGTGGTATTACCCACTGTAGCATGAGGTCACCGGCCTCTTAGTAGTATTGTGCTACAACACTCTATCTTTTCAGCATTAGGCTACATGCCTATTTGCGGTGCTACTGCCGCTGTGACATGGCTCGCAGCCGAGGCTTTACATCTTTTACCTCATCGTGGTATCACACCACTGTAGCATGGGATACAAGTCCCTTGTAGTATTGAACTATACGTGCTTCCTGCAGCGCACGCTGGATATTCACTCTGCCCGAGAACTCATTAAGGCGTTAAAACCACCCTTATACAAGATTTGTTCTATATATAAATATAAAGAACAAGTAGTAGACCACAGTAGTTCTGGGTACGTATCCCATCATGTCCTGAAAGACTACCCACTATACCTAATATTTTCCCAGTCAATGATCCTCCCTTGAACCAAAAGCTAGATGCCTAGTAGATGTCTCTTTGAACTAATAGCATAAAAGTTAATGGTAGGATTACAAAAACACAATATCAAAGGTCCTTCAAGCCTATTTTACATGTCGTATCTTCGACTAGCTGGCGCTTGAGGCCTTTAGTTAACGGATTTGCCAGGTTCTCCTGACTCCGAACATCCACCACTGTAATGGCACCAGTCTTGATGAGATTGTTTAATACTCCGTGCCAAAGCCGCATAGTTCTTTTCTTTCTATTAAAAAGATTATTAGATGCCAATGATGCAGCTGCCTGGTTGTCACAGTATATCGGTACAGCCAAAATCTGTGCACCAACCATTGGAAGATCGTACATAAGCTCCCGAAGCCACTCTACTTCATCTGCTGCAGTCGCAAGTGCATAGAACTCAGACTCCATTGATAAGTGTAAGAGCATAATCTGCTTCTTCGACTTCCACGATATAGAATCTCCACCCATTGAGAAAATATATCCTCATGTGGACATTTTGCTCTCTTCTTCTGAGCACCAACTATCATCACTAAAGCCTTCTACCATTGTTGGATCTCCGTTGTAGTAAAGTGCACACTTCTGAGTCTTCTTGAGGTATCTCATCACCCACTTCACAGTTTTCCAGTGTTCAACACCTGGGTTACTCGTGAATCTACTCAGCATCCCCACAGCAAAAGCAATATCAGGCCTAGTGGTATTTGTAGCATACATCAAGCTCCCGATGACACTAGAATACTCCACCTGTCTGACACTTTTTTCTGGGTTAGACTTCAGTTTCTTGTCATACCTATATGGAGTATCGATCCCTGGAAGATCTTGATATCCATAGCTTGTGAGCATCTTCTCCACATAGGGAGCTTGTGATAGAGCAATTCCAGCTTCCGTCCGGATTATCTTAATCCCAAGGATGACATCTGCATCTCTCATGTCCTTCATACAGAATTTAGACGAGAGGACCATCTTTGTTCTAGTGACACATCCTTTATCCATGCCTAGGATTAGCATATCGTCCATATAGAGACAAACGATGACACCTCTATCACTAGTGAACTTCATGTACACACACTTATCAATTTCGCTGACCTTGTAGCCATTTGATCTGATAACTTTGTTAAACTTCTCGTGCCACAATTTGGGAGCTTGCTTCAGACCATACAGAGATTTTACCAGTTTATATACTTTGCCTTCAAGACATTTGACGATAAACTATTTTGTTGTTGCATGTAAATCTCCTCAGTCAGTTTATCATTCAGAAATATTGTCTTAACGTCCATCTGATGAATCACCATTCTATCAATAACACCTAAAGAAATTAGCATCCTGATAGTAGTCATCCATGCAGTGGGAGCATATGTGTCGAAGTAATCAATCCCCTGCATCTGAGAAAACCCCTTGGCAACTAGCATGACCTTGAACTTGTCAACAGTTTCGTCTGCTTTCATTTTCTTCTTAAAGATCCACTTGCATCTGATAGGTTTAGCTCCTTCAGGCAGATCTACTAACTTTCATGTATTATTAGAAGTTATCGAGTCAAACCCGTCATTGACAGCCCTTTTCAAGAAAATAGCATCTCTGGTCTTCATTGCCTCATTATAAGTAAGCGGGTCAGCTTCCGCATGATAGGTAACAAATTCTTCTTCGAAGTCCTTCGGCCTCCTCACTCGCTTTGCTCTCGGCTCAGTGGGTTATGGTTCAAATATTGTCTCATCAATGACAACTTCTTCTTGGACTACTTCTCTCTGAGAGGTACTTGTCTCGTCTGTGCTAGCAGCATTCTCCTGGACATCCGCGAGAACAATATTCTTGTGCCTTGCAAACTTGTCTTCAAAGAATTCTGCGTTGCGAGATTCTATGATATGATTAGATTCGATATCAAGGAATCTCCGAGCATCACTCTTATCAGCATAGCCCAAAAATATGGTCTTCATAGTTCTCGTTTCCATCTTCTGAATCTTGAGGTCAGGAAGCTTCACATACGCCAGACACCCCCACACTTGAATGACATTCAAGTTGGGTCTGACCTTGAACCAGAGTTCATGAGGAGTAATATCAGATATCGCGAATGATACTCTATTCAGAATAAACGTAGCCATAAGTGCTGCTTCTCCCTAGAAGAACTTTGAAAGTCCTGATGTCAGCAACATGGAGTTCATCATCTCTGTCAACGTCATGTTCTTCCTTTCTGCTACACATTAGATTGGGGAGAATACGGAGTAGTTGTTTCGTTGACAATTCCATGTTCTTTGCAGAACGATGCGAATTTCAAGGAACGATATTCTCTGCCTCGACCGCTTCTGAGTCTTTTGAGTTGTTGACCGGTTTAACGTTCTGCTTTAGCCTTGAAGTCTTGAACTTCTCGAATGCTTCATCTTTTGACTTGAAAAGATATACGATGTGTACTTCAAGAAATCATCAATGAAAGTAATAAAATACTTTATTTCGGCCTTTGTGGAGAATTGCTTGAAGTCACAGATATCTGAGTGTACCAACTCCAGAAGATCTGTGCATCGGTTCACCCTAATGAACGGCTTCCTGATGATCTTCGTCTGCGCACAGACTTCACATTTCTCCACCTCCATATTTGAAGATAAGGCCTAGACTATACATCTTGTTAATGCATTTACAATAAACATGTCCTAGTCTATTATGCCACAACTCAAGAGAATAACCAAAAGTAGAGACTGCATTGATACAAACAGAAGGAGTTACAAGCTACTGTTTAAACATCCCTTCGGTACAAAAAGCTTTTCCGAAGTTTGTTCCCTTTTAGGAAATCACTATCTGATCAGCAATGATATCCATCCCCAGGCCCGCCTTGCAGAGCAGACTCCCAAAAACCAGATTCTTGGCGATCATTTGTACGTGCTTCACATTCTCCAGTGTAAGTGACTTTTCAGAAGTCAGTTTCAGCACTACCGTCCCGATCTCCAGTACTTTAACTTGAGACTAATCCGACATTGAGACTTTCTCAAAGGTAGGCTCGTAATTGGCGAACAGATCATTCTTAGAGCACACGTGGTAAGATGCACCAGTGTCCACCCACCAGTCTGTGTCCATGCCATGTGACTCAACCTTCGCAATCATAGCAACTAGGTTAGGCTCACCTTACTCTTTCGGTTTAGGCTTTGACCTGAAGTCGCTCTTGTAGTGACCCTTCTTGCCACAGTTATAGCACGTTACATCAGTCTTCGGCTTTGTCTTGTACTGAGACGACTTCGCCTTCAGCTGGTTGAAGTCCTTCTTCTTCTTCTTGTAGAGAAATTTTTGCTTCCCTTTAGAGTCACTAGCATGTACCATGTTGGCCTTATCCAACTACTTGGACAAGGAGTCCAACTTAAGTTTTCCTCTGGCTTCATCTTCAATGTGAATCCAGTAAAGAAGATCTTCGAGCTGGATCTCCATCTTTTTACGGTACATGTCAGTCTTGAACTTGATCCGGCCTGGAGGAAGTTTGGTGATGATAGCCCCCACCATAAATTTGTCTTCCTGCTTCATGCCCTCTTCCTCCAGTTTCTTCTGCATCTTCAGAAGTTCCTTAACTTGTGGTAACATCATCTTCTTGTCCTCAAATTGCAAAGTGAAGAACTTCTCGACGAGATAAATTTTGGACATTTTTTTGTCAGTTTTATAGTGCTTCTCAAGAGATTCCTAGACATCTCTTGCCTTCTCCTTCTTGTTGTAGGACTTTGCCATCGAGTCATCCATAGCATTAAGAATCAACAACCTACAGAGGTTGTTGTCTTCCTACCACTTGGAGTGCCCGTCCTGCGCCATATACCAACTACAAGTTCTCCTCCATCTTCGGGAATGGTAGGTTATGGATCAACCAACACATAAGCAACTTTGACAAGACGAAGATTCAAGGAGATCTTCCTCTTCCAAATATTGTAGTATTCGCCATCAAACTTCTCAAGCTTGTCAAAGCTAGTATCGAGAAGGTTTGAGCGGTTGTCCATTCTAACTCGGATCTTACCTTGAGATTGTTAGTCCCGAAGCCAAATCAAAGTAGAGAAGGTCTACAAAGTAGAGACTTACTCAAGAGTTCATCTTCTACAAAAGTTGGTGCACTGTGAATCACTCGAGAGCGCCTCTACAGTGACACACAACTCCACAACAGCACTAAACCACGAACATGTTACAAACTGACGACCAAAAAAATACAAATATAACAAGAATCATAAAATCGTACTTCTATTTACGTTTGCAGACGCTACAACGAGAAGGAACGAAAAAAACAAAAAAAAGAATAAAATTCCTCGCTGGAGTGATCAAAACCACTAGAGCTCAAGGCAAGATTCGCGTTATACAATGAACTGCCCCCAGGATCCAGCAAGTCCACACGAGAACTTCTGGAATGCTCTTGGTCACCTTCGGATCACTAGAAAATACTTTGTGGAAGGGTGCTCACTGCTTCCGCATAACGTTCCGGTGCTCTCGATTTTTCTCCTCTGTGAAAGAAAAAGAAGCTCCTCTATATATAGAGGAGAACAACACATATGCGGCCTGAGAAAGATCAAGGCTGCATATGCGCTATCCGACACAATGCCTCATGCGTCGCCGGATCCGTATGCGTTGTCGCACCGCATGCGTCATCGCTGCCGCTGCCGGTCATACTGCACAAGACAACGCCGTCAAACGCCGCCAAGCGCCGAAAGCAGCAGCCACTGTGCACAGACACCATCGTGTCGTATACGCCGCATAATCCGAATGGTACGGATAACCAAGCGCCGCATGCGCCGCCAACAGCTGATCATGTCCCCTCCGCATGCGACTCGTCCATACAAGCTCGCTAGCCGCATATCTCCATGCCGCATAGCACCTGGCCGCATAGCTCCTGACCGCATAGCTCCAAACCGTATAGCACCTGGACATATAGCTCCTGGCCGCATAACGCTTCGGCCGCATAGCGCCACGAAGCATGCGCCCGAGCAAGCAACAGTACATGCAACTCGGGCATAAAATGAGAGTATGAGGATGTGCTAAGTGCAAAGTGCGCCAAAAAAGTGCCACTTTACGTCCTTGAGTCCGAATCCGAGTCGCGGTTTAGCTCCTAAGAAAAACTTCCCAAATGTGGGGACAAAATTAAGATTGTCATAAAGGGATTTACACTTAATCTCTTTAGAAAAGTCAATCAACATGGACCACCACCCCATGTACATATATCAATACTAAGCAAAATTATATATTGAGATATACACATTGGTAGTTTTCGGATGTGAGACTAAAACTCTCAAAGCAAAGTAAAAAGTACCAACAATGATTCATTAGCTAGTTCTTAGTTACTCTTTTCTTTTAATTTTCACATACTACCTAAAGTAGTATATGATATTCTCGGCTGTACTAAACCCAAATCATTCTTTTCTGGTTTCCAATTTGATGGCTACTCAAGCCAAGAAAACTCAACCGATCAAAAGAAAATAACAACTACTGAACCAAGCTTCCTCTCCTGAGTTAGTCGATGACATTTTCGGTCCAACAGAACAACTAAATTACGTAAAGAGCTACTAAAGAAACATAGCTTTTTTCCTCCCAAAAATTCAAGTCAAAAAAAAGAACAAATGGCAGACGCCTATATCAATGGCGCGGGTGATTTAAAAAAAAAAAATTATGCAAACAAGGGCACCAGATGTTTTTCTGATTTTTTTTTACTTTATTTTACAGATTGAATAAAAAAAAATTAACAAACTTGGTTGGCAAAAGTTGTACAAGTAGCCAAACGACCTTAGTAAGGACATTTATGGTCCGTTTGAATAGGTTTTCTAAAATATTCTTCTGAAAATAGTTTTCTGAAACTAAGTTATAAAATTGTTTTCTCATAAAAAAAATTTGGCTTTGCGTTTTGTTACTTTCTCTGAAAAGTTATTTTAAAAAACAAAAATTAAAAATTATGTTTGGTAAAATATATTTAGAAAGTGAAAATTTTAACTGGTGTCCATATTGTTTGTGTCCAACTGTGTCCCTCTCAAAATTGTTCGTGTCCAACTGTGTCCGAATTTCCTCCGACGTTTAGGGTTGTTCGTGTACAACGAAGGTCGAGTCGACCCGTCGTTGAGTCGAGTCCACCGTCATCGTGTCATCGAGGTCGTCGTGTCGAGATAGGCGTTGTGCTCGACCGATGGTCTGGAAAGACTCGGAGATCCGGTTATCGAGGACGTTGGCCAACCCCGGGGGCGTCGGCCACCATGATAGGGTCTGGAGGGACACCTCGTCCGACCCTTGGTCGACGTTTCTCCAACTCCACTTGAGCCCCTTGGCAAAAGTCGCTCGAAGCTCCGATCGTGGTCGAGAGGGGCTCCGGTCGTGGCCGAGGGAGGTTGGAGTTCCCTCCGGTCGTGGTCGTCGAGAAAACCCTAACCCCTTTCTTCATGTCCTCGTGTCCTCGAGTCCATCGTCGTGGTCGTCGAGTCATCGTGTCGTCGGATCGAGGTCGTCATGTCGTCGAGGTCGAGTCCGGCATGTTCGAGTCGAGGGAGACGAAGAACCATTCCACAATTTTTTTTTCCTCTGAAGGAGAGAGAGAGAGAGAGAGAGAGAGAGAGAGAGAGTAAGAGAAAGTTGGTTTTGAGGGTGGGCATGCAAAAAGTGCAAAATCTTTATTCAGAAAACATGTTTTTTTTTCTTCCAGAAAACAAAGTGTAAACTTCAGTTTTAAAGATTTTTTTTCAAAAAGTTGCTTTCTGAACGGAGGCAACCAAACAAAACCGATTTTTGAGTTTAAACTCAAACTTTTACTTTCTAACTTATAACCAAACAGGCTCTTGGTTTCTCAAAACTAATTTCTCTGCTGGACATATAGTTAAACTATAGTTTCAGCACAGGAAATTTTCTTTGGAAATAACGATACCATATTGCAAATGAGGCTCATCTCAGCAAATTGACATCTTACGTCATCTCCTACATTTGTAGTAAGCTCATGTAGTTGACTCTTATTAACTCCGATGCTCTACTAATAGCAGTTACATATATATATATATATATATATATATATATATATATATATATATATATATATATTTATATATATATATATATATATATATTTTTTTTTTTTAATTTTCGATATAACGTTCAGGGTATTGGTGTTGGTATTGTTTTCTTTGGATTAGTAAATATAGTCCTACATTAACTACACCACCAAATGGATATCTCAATATAATATTTTGTATGAGTTGAAGTATGCACATGGGGGTATGGTGGGACACATGAGTGACATGTGGGAGTATTTTTCTAGAAGAAAAATGATTAACACCTCATGAAAGCATTTATGCTTTTTGTCGTGCTATTGGAATTATTTTCATAGGAGCTAAGCCCCAAAGGGACTTAGCGACTCGGACTCGGACTCAAGGGCGCAAAGTAGCGCTTTGTTGGCGATGGACGGCCGCATGCTTGGCCACATGAGTTGCTTATTGGGCTGCCTCATCGTCGCATGGCGCTTGTGCGTATTTGATGCGCTTGGATATGTGCGAGTTGCATGCGCGGTCGCACTTTGGGTCGCATGCGTGGCCGCATGAGCTGCTGCTTGGGCTGCCACATGGGCTGCCGCATGGACTGTCGCAAGGACTGCTGCTTGGGCTGCCGCATACGCTGCGGTTTGCGCTGCTGCGTGAGCGGCCGCATGTGAGGTTGCTTGCGTGGCCGCTGCTTTCAAATATATTTGAACGGTTATGGAAAGATATGGACAGTTATTCAGATCCGTTTTTTGTGGGATTTGAAATTAATTTGTGCGTAACTTTTAGGAATTCGCAATTAATTTGTTCATATCTTTCCGTAACTAATGGACGGCTAGGGTTTCCACCATCTCTCTATAAATACTCTCTTCGTGCCTCTTTGAGAACTTACTTCAAAAATCAGGAGACGAAGAGAGTTGCTGCTGTCACCGCCATTGGAGTCCAGGAAGTCAGTGTGAGTCCGGAAAATAGGTGACAACGATCGTTCTAGAAGTTCTACGTGAACTTACTGGTTCCTGAAAGCAGATCGTGTGGGGGCGAATCTTGCTTTAAGCAACGATGATTTTCATCACCCCAGCAAGCAGATTTTCTTCTTCTCCTCTCTCTTCTCTTCTGCTAGTTGTAATTCCGTTCAATCCGTCTGCAACTGCGAGTGCAAGGAAGAACGTAAAATTTATTTTTTCTGATTCCTTTGTAATCTTGAGAGCAAGTTATAATCAGGATCTTTATATAGTTCTTCGTAGTGATCGAGAAAAGTCAGATGGAAACTTTTGTGTGAACCTCTGATCTCGACCACGTGTTATTCCATCTTTGGCTAAGCCTCGGGAATAACACTCTCAAAGCAAGATCCGAGTTAGATGAAGAACTTTCGATCAAATCTTCTCGACAACAAGTTTTTACAAACTTGAGAAGATTGACGGGATTCACTTTGAACGTTTTGATGAGGGAATGAGTCATTTGTCAAATGTTGAAAGTGAGTTGTCAGAACATACCATTCCCGAGGATGGAGGAGATAGCGTCTGAAGGACGCGCATTCCAGTTGGAAGAAAGATTATAAGATGACCATGGATTGCAAAGTATGCGCACAAGGGGCAGACCTTGGCTCATGGCAGACCTTGGAGTATAGTAAGACTCGACGCATGGAAGCGCATTGGAGGTGTTGGCGTCTTGGCGCATGGTGGCTTATGTGCATGGATTGGCGCATGGTGGCTTATGCGCATGGATTGGCAAATGGTGGCCTATGCACATGAAGGTCACAACACAATACAGGACTTGACGCATAGCTAAAATTGGAACTTGACAATAGAACCAATCTTAACCAATATTGCAAGGTATAACTAAACTTGGTTCATTTGATTACTTAACTTGGTTGCTATGATTGCGCAGGTTAAGTCCTATGGCGTGGTTGCTGACCAATGGATAAAAACTGGTGCATCAAGCCACATGTGCTTTAGGAAGAGATGTTGATCAAGGTCAAACCTTTCAGTGGTGAAGGTCTTGATGGCAAGCAGAGGATCTGGGGATTGGGACAATGGTTATGAACTTCGAGAAGTTACAGTCAAAGGAGTGCGTGTATCAAAGTACCAGTGATTACCAAGGACCTAATCTCAGGAAGTCTGTTACAGACTTAAAAGTGAACATCCATAGTCACCAAATGATGATATCTTGGTAGGAGACATATTTTGGAACAAGCTTTCAGTATCAAATGGATGTTCGAGCTTCTGCTTATAAGAAAAGTCTCATCGTAAGAGTTGTGGGACCCCAGACTAGGATATGTACTTCGTACAGCAAGATGTCTAGTCTAGGGTTTATCTCCAAATATGGGGGTAAGAAGGTAGAGAAGTGTAAGGTCTGTGCGCAGACAAAGATCGCAAAAAATTCGTTCAAACGGGTAAACCGAAGTACAGATCTTCTGGAGTTGGTTTACTCAGATATTTGTGACTTCAAGCAGTTCTCCACAAAGGCCAAGAGAAAGTACTTCATTAATTTCATCGATGACTACTCGAAGTACGCTTTCGTCTATCTGCTCAAGTCAAAAGATGAAGCATTCAAGAAGTTCAAGGAGTTCAGGGTTGAGTCTAAACGTCAAATGGGGCAACAACTCAAGAGACTCAGAAGTGATCAAGGCGGAGAGTATAGGTCTATTGAATTTGCATCGTTCTGCAAAGAACATAGAATTGTCAATGAGATAACTGCTCCGTATTCACCTCTATCAAATGTAATAGCTGAAAGGAAGAACAAGACATTGACAGAAATGATAAACTCATGTTGTTGACTGTGGGTCTTCCAAACTACTTCTGGGAGAAGCTGTGTAGACGGCTATATTTATTCTGAACAAAGTGTGATACGCAACTTCCGATGTCACTCCTCAGGAACTCTGGTTCAGAGTTAGACACAACATGAACGTCATTCGAGTGTGGGGGTGTCTGGCGTCTGTGAAGCTTCCGAAATTAAAAGAAGCTGGAATCGAGGACTATGAAGCCAATCTTTCAGGGTGATGCTGAGAAGATTGATGCTCGAAGATTTTTTGATATCGAATCTAATCATATCATTGAATCTCGCGATGCAAAACTCTTCGAAGATAAATTTACAAGACACAAGAACATTGTTATCGCAGATCTTCTGAAAAATAATGTGGGTGCACAGGAGGATGAAGCTTCCAACGAAGATGTAGTCCAAAAAAAAGTTGTCATCCTAACGACAACGATCGAACCATAACTCACAGAGCTGGTGTCTAAGCGAGTGAGGAGAGTGAAGGACTTCGGAGAAGAATTCGTCAACTATCATGTGGAAGCAGATCCGCTTACCTACGATGAGGCGATGAAGACCAGAGATGCTGTTTTCTGGAGGAAGGCTATAAATAATGAGTATGACTCAACAACCTCTAACCACACTTGGGTGTTGGTCAATCTACCTGAAAAAGCTAAACCAATCAGATGCTTATCAGATCTTCAAGTCGATAAAGATGAAAGCAGACAGAACAGTGGAGTTCAAGACTAGGCTATCTGCCTAGGGGTTTTCTTAGAAAATAGGGGATTGAGTTATGTGGCACCTCGATGAGGGTGTCATAGATCAGGATGATGATTGTCGTAGCTGCTACTCACAAGCTAATTATTTATCATATGATGGAAAGACAGCAAGTCATGGATAAAGATAGACATGAGAGATTCACGGACAACAGTCAGAATTATTGTCATTCAGGTTTAAAGACAGTCTGTGAGTTGGTGATATCTCGATACGGCCTGAAGCAATTTCCAGGATGTGGCAGCAGGAGTTTGACAAGTTATCTAGTTAAAGTTATCGTAAGATTAGCGAGATGGACAAGTGTGTGTACACGAAGTTCGCAGATAATAGAGGAGTCACCGTTTGTATCTATGTGGATGACTTGCTAGTCCTAGTTGTGGATATAAAAGTGTCGCTAGAACAAATATATTCTTTTTGTCCAAACTCAGGACATGGGATTGCGGATGTCATCCTAAGGATATAAGATAATCCGGATGCCAGGTGGGCTTGCTAAGTCACAAGCTCTGAGGATATAAGATAATCCAGATGCCAGGTGGGCTTGCTAAGTCATAAGCTTTCAGCATAAAATGTTGATCACATGCTTTGGGTATCATGGACGATACTCCTCAGGTGTGACATGGATATGAAGCCAAATCCAAGAAAAAGTGTCAAACAGTTGGTGTACTTGAGCATCATCAGGTGAATGATTCAAGCTGCGTGTACCACCAAGCCTGACATAGCTTTTGTTGTAGGGATGCTGAGTCATTTCATAAGCAGTATGTGTGTTGAACACTGAAAGCTGTGAAGAGAGACATCAGAATTCTCAGGAGAACTCAGTAGTATATCCTGCACTACAACAGTTATCCATATATGAAGGAAGGCTTTATCTAGATATGAAGGAAGGCTTCGGTGATGCAAGTTGGTGCTCAGGAAAGAAGAGTGAAAGATCCATATAAGGACGTGACTTCTCCAGGGGTGGTGCTGCTATATCGTGGAAGTCGAAGAAGCAGTCTTTACTCTCAGAGTTCTTTGCACTATCAAGCTGCAACAAGTAAAGCAGAATGGCTCGGGAAGCTCTCAGATAATCTTTCTATGGTTAATACACAGATTCGAGTGATACCGACATACTGTAAAAACCAGGAAGCTGCAGCAGTAGCATCTGTTCATCTATTCAACGGTTTGAAGAGAACTATGTGGATAAAATACATGACACTGAATGAGCGCAGATTGCGTGGATTATTACAGTGCTTTAATGATCAAAATCAGGTAAATCTGGCAGATCCGTTCATGATAGGCTTTAAGGGCCAGTATAGGATATTGAATGAGCGCAACTAGCGTGGATCATTTCAGTGTTTGATGATCAGAGCCAGGAGGGTCTGGCAGATCCGTTCATATAAGGCCTCTAGCGCCAGATGATCCCAAGAACTATAAAGGAGGGTAGTACTCCATGTTACAGTGACATAACACCACAAGAGGGGGTGAGCCTCGGCTTTGGATCATGTCACAGCGGCGTAACATCGCATACAACCAATGACACAACATATATGGGCTGGGAGGACCTATGATATTGTGTCTTTGTAATCCTACCATTTAGTTTTATGCTTTTAGTTCAAACAGAAATCTACTAGGCATCTAGCTATTGGTTCAAGGGAGGATCATTAACTGGGAGAATATCAGGAATAGTGGATAGTCCTCAGGGACATTGTGGGATACGTACCCGTAACCACTGTGGTCTACTATTTGTTCTTGAACAGAACATTTTCTGTTGGAGGATGGCTTTGACGCCTTAATGAATTCTCTGACAGAGTGAATGTCCGATGTGCATTACAAGAAGCACGTAGTTTCGGCACTACAAGGGACTTGTATCCCATGCTACAGTAGCGTGACATCACAGAGGTAAAATATGTAAATCCTTGGCATTAAGTCATGTTATAGCGACGTAGCACCGAACATAGGCAGGTAGCCTAATGATGTAGAATTAAGAGTGGTAGGCAGTGTCAAGACTCGTACCCGGTGTAGGGGCACGAGTACGTAGGTACGTCCAGCCTACGCCGTAGCATCGATGGTAGAACGTTGTCTAGGTCAACAATACTATCTAAACATCCCACACAATATATAATGGTACCTACCAATAATATCACAACTCCAATTGGAGGACAAAATAATATATGATAAATGGAAATCAATACTCAATTACAATAAAAACTAAAGGGAGATAATTGTACGATATGGAATAGAAGAAAGGAAATAAAGAGTCACAAATACATCACAAGTCCAAGTCCATCTCTAATCACAACACAATGGTCTTAAATAACAATACATGTCATAAAGTCTAACTAGAGTCAAATACAATCTCATAATAAAATGTCTAAACCTCTTTAACTAGTGATACTACTCAACATGCTCTACGACCTCGCCATCATGTGGACCGTAATAGGTGGGACACATCGCCTCTAGCCAATCATCTGAAAAATATATCCAGTCATGATTGGAGCGAAGTACAACCCAATAGCAGTTTCAATTAGTTGATAATGACTATAAACAGAAATAGAGAATGTATACAAGACGAGAAACAATGAATCAATATGTCATAGTATGGTGGAAAGCAACAGGTAAACTAGAGAAATATAGTATAACTGGTCACGATAAAATGGAATAAAGACAATGAACTAGAATATAGAGAAGAACTGTAACTACACTAAGTGTTTGAAATACTAGTTTGATATGTGATCGGGGCATTTCAATGTTAACACGATTAGCCGATGTCTACAATGTCTACGAGGTTTGCCAATGTCTACAATGTTTGCCAATGTCTACGATGTTTGACAATGTCTACAATATTGCAAATGTCTTGATCACATATCAAACTAGCATTTCCCCCATCCCCGACTAGTACAATGCATCTATATCACGACACGTCACGACACGATAATCACTATGCAAGGTCTACAATACAAGCACGATAATCATGAAAAATATCACGGTAATCACTAAGTAATCACGAACAACGACACGACAATCACTAAGTAATCACGGACAATAATATCTTATGACATGGATCCACGTATACCAATCCGTGTAATAATGTGTCAGGAATTAAGTAAATTATTTCTAATACTTGTATTATAGTGATTATCAAATAATGGAAACTATCATAGACTAATAATCTATACAATAATTTATTTTAATATACTTTAGTATCTACTCTAATACCCCCACTAAGACTAATACCTTGGCCTTATAACTTACTCTAGTGATATCTTAATCTTAACATTAACTCTAGGTCACTAATACCAATACTGATACATATGAACTTAACTACCACCCTCTACTGATACTCTTCTCAAACCACACTCTCTACTACCCCTCACATAATCACACCCTCTAACAATTCTATTTATTACACTCCAAGTACACACCCATGCTACCCCTGATACACCCCACTGCCTCAAGCTATCACACCTTCTAATGCAATACAAACATGTAGGACACCTAACTAATACACATTATTACCTACATCACCCTGGTCTTTATGCATACCTTCACTCCTAGGCACTGTCACTCGAGTATACAGGGACTGAACCCCAACACTCCTACCTGCAAACCAAGATTACTGCAACTAAGATATCCCCTATTGCTCAACACCTGAGCATCCCTCATCTCACCCTAGCCTGGACACACATACTAACACCCTATGCACTCCAAATCTACCCTCACATAAACTGATACTCATTGTCACATATAAAAACCATCTTACATATACCTTGCCTCTAACCTACACCCTCAACTCCCTCACCTGAACATGTTACCTGTACATTGTTGCTTCCAGCATACACAGACCTGGCAGTACTGTTGCAGTGCAATATGTCTGCCCAACAACACTCACCTTGCTGTTCAGTCACTGGACTGCAGCAAGCACTCTCCTACCATGCTTCACATTTCAATGTAGGTATAAATTCCTCTGTTCAGATACTTCATCTGCAGAACCCAAGTTGCAGCATCACCCTTGATGCACTTCATCTTGCTACAGATCTATAGCAAATCCCTATGTTCCACATACACCTGTGAACCTCTAATACTGATGCACTCATATGTAGTCACAGGCTAGTATACCAAGCACTGCCCCCAACTCTAACAACTAAACCTACATGCCACACACCCCATATCTGAAACACCCCTCACACACTGTCTGGAGCAGTACTTGCTGAGACTCCCTCCTCTAACACTAATGTACACATGCATACATGCACATCAGCTTAAGTACTCACTCAAAGTACACTTGGACTAATACTACACTTAATACGTATACCTCTAACAGTTATTAGCTTATAGATGTTAAAACAATACTTAAGAACTAACAAATCTAATGTATATATAAATAGGTATCCTAATTTAACACTCATGGGTACCATACCCAAACTAGCACTGCAACCTCTCTACCCGAGCTATTGCAACCTGCAGTGAGCATGCCACAACACCTGATACCCAATACTGGTCTGTGCAATGCACAGATCAAGCACATCAGCTCTGATTTCCACCCTTCTACTTGATATTCTAGGTATCTAAACATAGCATCAGACCTTATACTACTCCCACAGTTACCCACATCAATATGTATAATAACAGTCACTTATGTTTTAGTCCATGCTTTCACATCAAGTCCCCAAATTCCATTGCCAGATACCACTCAACTCCACACACCTATAAGAATAGGTATAGGTGTATGCATACTTATATGAATCAAGATAATACATATACATCCCTACACACACACACACAAAAACTAGAGGCATTAAACCAAACACTTAGCATGCTATATATATGATACACTATGATACGTATCCAAACGAAATACCAAAACCCCCAATTCTCCACACTAATCATATATATACATCTCAATTACATCTAATAATAACTAATATAACTAGTTACAATAGGAATTGAAGAGAATTAACACAAATCATCCAAAATGAGCCATGTATCATAAAGTATCACACCGTATCGTGATACGGCCTAGTCGTATCCAATTGTGGACACGTAGCTAGTCCCACAACCCCGATCCAAGTCCAATTAGATCTAATTGGTCTCATGACACATACTCGATGTGGCAAACTCGTAATTCTCCCTAATTGGACATAAATTACTATGTAACTTTCACAATACAAGTCATACGGACCTAATTTTTGATCTATGGGTAGCCCTAAAGCCAAGGGATGATTCCTAATAATTAAATGCATGAATTAGAGTCTAATTTAAGGATATGATTCAGAATTTATCTATTGGGAGATGGATTCCCAATGAAAAGCTCAATAGACACAATTATGACACGATCTTCTTGCCAATCTCCTTCTTCTCCAAGTGCTCCTTGTCAATCCAAGCTCTAATGCTTCTTAGATGATGAATATGAGAGGTAATTGGTACGAATTTGGTTGAATTTAGTGGAGGGATGAGTCAATTTGGGGATAAACTAAATTGGGGATCTAGAATAAATAAGAAAATAAAGTGGAGAGAGAGAACCCCTCTATGTAGTGGCCGACCCCCCTTTTCTCCTCCTCAATGAACACACAATGCCAAGTATACCCCTACTAATTGGTCATAAAATTATAATTAGGGAGGAATATATTGGAAAGCCTCTAAACTAATACAAATTAAACTAATCTCCTTAATTAACTAAGGAAGATGGTCTAATGGGCCTAGTTCAATGTTGAGCCCAAAATTATTATGACAAATCTAATTTGGGTCCACTAGTGTCAAGTCTCAATAACTATGCTAGCCCACTAACTAAAATAATAAATAACTCAAGCACAAATATTAATTACTAGCACAATTAATAAATATTAATCACTAAAAATAATTATATGTAAAATAACAAAAATACCCTCATCTAGAAATATGGGGGTGATAGGCAGCACTACAAAGAGGTCGATGACCTCATGTTATAGTGGTGAGACACCACAGAGGTAAAAGATGTAAATCCTCGGCAGAAAGCCATGTCACAGCGGCGTACCACTGCAAGGAAGCGCAAGACTTCATGTTGGGTAGTTTGGCACTACAAAGAGGCTGAGACCTCATGCTCTACAGTGGATGACACCACATGAGGGAGTGAACCTCGGCTTTAGGCCATGTCATAGCGGCGTAGCACCGCAAGGAAGAGCAAGTCTTCATGTCAAGGACTCTTTAAAAGAACTCACATATAGTGTATGGAAAGAGATACAGGCCGTCTCTTGAGGAAAAACTTGTAGACAACCAAAATACATATACCAAAACCAGGCGTGCACAGGGCCTTCAATGTGCAACCGGAAGCGCAGCTGATGTCATTGTGTGAGTGAAAAAGAATTGCAGATATGGTGCAGAATTCAAGGCTTAGTCCATTCTTGTATTATACTGCTATTCGACCCATGCAGGAAGATTCAAGTCGAAGCGATATATATCCTAATGCATAATGGACAGTCACTATGGGGAACGCTCAACCCATATATATTGAGATATATGGGAGATTGTTGGTATTGTTTCTTTTGGACTAGTAAAGATAGTTCCACATTGGCTACACCACTAAGTGGTGATCTCAATATAATACTTTCTATGAGTTGAGGTGTGCACATGGGGTGTGGTGGGGCACATGGGTGCCATGTGGGGATATTTTCCTAGGAGAAAAAAGGATTAACTCCTCATGAAAGCATTTATGGTTTTTGTCATGCTCTTGGAATTATTTTTATAGGAGCTAAGCTCCAAAGGGGCTTAGCGACTCGGACTCGGACTTTGGTTCAAGGGCGCAAAGTGATGATTTGTTGGCGCACTTTACACTTAGCACGTCAACATCGTCGCATGGCGCTTGTGCGCATTTAATGAGCTCGGATATGCGCAAGTTGCATTCTCGATCGCACGCGGGGCCTCATGCTTGGCCGCATGCGTGGCGCATGAGCTGCTGCTTGGGCTGCCGCATTGTCGCATAGCGCTTGTGCGCATTTGATGCACTCGGATATGCGCGAGTTACATCCGCGGTCGCACGCGGGGCCGCATGCGTGGCCACATGGGCGATCGCATGCGTGGCTGCATGAGATGTTGCTTGGGCTGCCGCATGGGCTGCCGCATGAGCTGCTGTTTGGGCTGCCACATGGACTACTGCTTGGGTTGTCGCATGCGTTGCGGTTTGTACTGCTGCATGAGCGGTCGCATGTGAGGTTGCTTCTGTGGCCGCTGCTTTCAGATATATTTGAATGGTTATGGAAAGATATGGACAGTTATTCAGATCCATTTTTTGTGGGATTTGAAATTAATTCGTGTCTATCTTTTAGGAATTCGCAATTAATTTGTTGCTATCTTTCCGTAATTAATGGGCGGTTAGGGTTTCCACCCTCTCTATAAATACTCTCTCCGTGTCTCTTTGAGAACTTATTTCGAAAATCATGAGACGAAGAGAGTTGTTGCTGTCGCCACCATTGGAGTCCAGGAAGTTCGTGCGAGTCCGGAAAAGAGGTAACAGTGAACGTTCTAGAAGTTCTACGTGAACTTGCTGGTTCATAAAAGCAGATCGTGTGGGGGCGAATCTTGCTTTGAGCAACGGTGATCTTCATCACCCCAGCAAGCATATTTTTCTTCTTCTTCTTCTTCTTCTTCTTCTTCTCTTCTGCTAGTTGTAATTCCATTTTGTCCGTCTGCAACTGCGAGTGCAAGGAAGAACGTGAAGTTTATTTTTTCTGATTCCTTCATAATTTTGAGAGCAAGTTGTAATCAGATCTTCATATACTTCTTCGTGGTGATCGAGAAAAGTCAGAATTAGAACTTTTGTGTGAACCTCTGATCTCGACCACGCGTTCTTCCATATTTGGCTAAGCCTCGAAAATAACATGGGGTCCGACGTAATGTTTGAAATCTTTTGCACACTTATTGCATGTCTTTGGGTCTACTGTCCTCCAACTCCCACCATTTTTATAAATGGAATGAATAATACGTTCCCGTGGTTCGATTTACTGATCTTCTGTCATCCAGTCGGGGTCCTATGCATTTTTTCGGTAACTACAAGAGTCCCTCGAGTTCGGTATATGTTCACGTAGTTCCCTTTTTTTTTTCTTAGCAAACGTGTAAATTTTATTGAAGTAAAACTTGGTTTACAATAAGAAAAGCAAGAAGCAAACGATATAATACTTCAGCAGATGGTGTGAGCACCCCTTTGAAGACTTATAAAGCTGATAAAAGGACGAAGCTTGAGCAGAAGACGTTAAGGATATCAATTTGCAATTTAGTGTAAGTTTATTTAAGGTGTCTGAAATTTTCTACCGGAGAAATAAACTTACACTAAATAAACTTTCATATGTACCAACTTGATATTCTAAATTTTGATAGATAATAACTTAATATCCTATCTCAACTAATATTCTCAACTTGATATCTAAAATTTTATTTATTCCTAAACTACTCTCCCCAACAACCCCCTTCCCTCCCCCGAGTGCTTCTCTAGCAGCCACACCCTCCCCCCCTCCCGTGCGGGCGATACCCCTCCTACCCGCTCCAAGCGACCAACTCCCCTACCCGCTCCGGTAACCACCCTCTACCCGTCCCGGCGACTACCCGTCCACATGAGCTGCTGCTCCGCACGCCCGCGACGGACCCATCCCCGACCGCATTCACGCTCGCGCCAAATGCCACCCTCGCCGCACGCACGTCCGTCCGTCCACGCGACCATCCTACCTGCAGCCGAAGAGAGGTGGGGGAGAAAGAAAGGGGCAATTTGGTCCAAATTTTTTTTCACGGTATCAAGTTGGTACATATGAAAGTTGGGGGTATCAAGTTGAAAAACAGTAATAGTTGAGGGTATCAAGGTACAATTTTGTCTTTTTTTATTTTAAAAATACAGCGAACTACTTTACATTTAATTTCTTTAAGGTTTGTCCTTAACAAGAACATTTCTATCACATTATACGCGTAAGGACGTATCTCTCTCTCTCTCTCTTTTTAATTATTGTTAGGGAGGAGAACCAGTTAAAACCTCTTTACTACGGGTTTTCAATTCCTTCTCACTAATTATTACAAACTTTTTTCGTTATTGTGTAATTTCTTATTACTTTAATGTCTTAGCTGAAAATTTCTGTATTAAATTTGATATTCGGTAGTAGATTTGGGGTCTATTGATTTATCGGTTTTTTTTATTTAAAGTAATAAAAAATTAAATATTTATACAAAACGGGAAAAGTTTTGGGTATTTGCGGGGGGGGGGGGGGGGGGGGGAACCACTCGCCAACTCAGTTGGCGAGGTGCTGAGTTGGCGAGCATCTCGCCAACTCAGTTGGCGGGGCGCTCTCCTCGAGAGGCCGCTCGCCAACTCAGTTGGCGGGCCATGCACCGTTGGCTATCCAGCCGTTGGGCAACGACTCCATCCAACCCCTATAAACACCCCCACCCCCCCCCCCAAACACTCCTCACACAACACATTCTCCTTCTCCTCCTCCTCCTCCTCATATTTTCGCAGCTTTCTCCTCCTATTTTTACAGCTTCCTCCTCCTGTTTTCTGTAGCAAAAGTTCTTAACCGTCATGGATCGTAGCGTAAGAATTGTATGCTCGCACGGCGGTAAAGTAAATGGGTTAAATTACGAAGGAGGAGAAAGTATAATTTTTTCAACTTACCCGAATATTAGTTTTGAAAATATACGTAATCATATTATTGAACGTTGTTCTATTAATTATGATTTTATTCTGAAGTCTATTTTCTGTTCTAATTATTTTTTGATAGATAGTGAAGATGCATGGAATTATATTCTTGAAATTAATTCACAATCACGATATATAAAAATATTTGTTATTAAAGTAGCAGCAACCTTAGATAGTAGAAATAATGAATATTTTTCTGAATATCAGCATGTTAGTTCGGGTGCTAGTTCTTCTCAACAAATAGTTTCATTTATCCAAGAAGGTCATTCATCATCAGACGAATCTAACCATGATGATGATAGTGACAACGACGATGAAAATAGTGATGATTTAGTTGAAAATATAGATTATACGGTAGATGATGATGTTGTAAAAGCTATCACTGATAAATTATTTAAGGGACAATCATTTCCTAGTCGTTCTCACTTTAGAAGCTTTATAAGTAATTTAGCAATTAAATATAATTTTAGTTGTTCAGCTAGTCTTATGAATAATGCTCGTAGAATTATTTATAGTTGTGATCAACCGAATTGTAATTGGAGAGTATATGTCAAATCTATTGGAAATGGCGATATAGTTAAAGTTAGTACATTAGAAAATCGTCATTCTTGTTTAGGAAGACTTAGTACAGGACGTCATCGACTAGCTACCGCTTCATGGATTAAGACCATGATAATTGACATTATTAGAGATAACCAGTCATACAGTCCATCACAAATTGTTAAAGATATAAATAGGGAGCACCGTATACATGTTAGTTATTCCAAAGCATGGAGAGCCCAAGAGACAGCATTAGCTGAAATTAATGGTAGTTATGATGAGGCATACGCTAGTCTTGAGGAGTATTGTTATAGAATTATGGAGACAAATCCAGGTAGTACATGTTTTATTAAAACTACCGAAAACAATAGCTTCCAACGAATTTTTATTTGTTTTAAGTCATGTATTGATAGATTTTTAAGTGAATGTTTACCAATTATTAGTACTGATGCTACATTTCTTTCGTCTAAATATCAAGGTATCTTATTTATTGCTTGTGCTCACGATCCTAACTATCAATTATATCCTATAGCTTATGCTGTTGCTGAAGGTGAGAATAGTGATTCTTGGTCTTGGTTTTTAAATTCTCTTAAAATATCTTTTGAAAGTTGTTTTAATGATTGGAGTACAATTTTATTTATATCTGACAAGCAAAAGGGTTTAATAAATGCTGTTCGTGCTATTTTTCCTGCATCTGCTCATTTTTTTTGTATTCAACATTTTAAACAAAACATGAAAAAAGTTACAAAAGAACCAGTATTTCAACGCTTGTTAGACTCGCTGGCTAGATCATATAATAAAACGGATGTAGAGAGTGTGTTTGATATAATTAAAGTCGAGAATATAGTGTTGTACGATTGGCTTATTGGTATAAACGATAAAAGTCGTCGATTTGAACATTGGATAACAGCGTATGCTAGTTGTCCTAGATTAGATATTAATACTTCTAATCTTGCTGAATGTTTCAATAGCTGGATTAAGAAATTACGAGATAAGCCAATAACAATGCTTCTCGATGGTATTAGAGCCAAGATTATTACACTTCATGACAATCGTAGAAAGTTTGCTGAAAATATAGACAGATTATTGTCCGAAGATGTTAAAAAATATGGCTTCTATTATCAAAGAGAAGAACCACCTAGAAATATTAGCTATTGATAGTTATAAGTTTGAAATAATAGACCGGACAACAAGTAGAACCTATATTGTTCATATAACTGACAGATCTTGTACATGTTTAAGATGGTACCATACTTATATACCATGTATACATGCATGTTTTGTTTGTAGATATTGCAATATTAGTATTGATAGTTTTTATCCTGCAGTATTTTAATATGACATCTGTGTAAACTAAATGCATAGGACATGGGGAATTATTGGGGCCATTCCAAATTGCCGAAGAACACGGTCTGCCGGATGGTACATGGTGAACCGATCATATATAATATGACATATGTGTAAACTAAATGCATAGGATGTCATCTTGATTTCTGGAGCATCAGGTTCACATGTGTACGGTAACCAGTTTACCTATTTAAAGATATTTTAAGAGATTAGATGTGATGTTTATCTACGATCAAAACTTAAATAATTTAAAGATATTTATTGCATATTTTAAAATTACCTCATTATACCGCAGTGTATCAAATTGGCTACGATATAGTGATACAGTCCTGTATTGGTAGTGTTGATAATCCACTACGTCTGTTGGCCAGCGCATAGCAACTGGAAATACTCCAACATCACTGAGAATGCTGGTAACAGGCCTACCAATATAAAAGTGCTCGTAGGACCAGAACTATAAAACAAAAATATGACATTAGTACAAACATAATTTACCATATTTGCGTATAAAATTACTCTAACTTTTTAAGGTCTTTCATTCATACCTGTATCAGTGAAATACATCCACAAATACTCTTGCGATTGGATCTGACAAATTCTGTCAGATTGGCGTACAAAAATGCAAGAGTAGCAGCTCCCCACGCATGCTCAGTAGGTTTGGTCAGATCATCCAAGAATGGTAAAAGCTGCACATTTACCATATTTCCCGATGCATCGGAAAATAGAATGGCACCACATAAACAGAGCAAATACGCTCTAGTGCAACGAATGACCTGGATTTATTAAGTGTTTATTAAATTGCACCACTAAATTAAGTAATAAACAAATTTACTAATTAAAATACATACCCGATTTTCATCTACATCAACCACACCATCAATAGTTTGATGTAGGTCTATAAAGTTGCCACGGAGCCATGAAAATTTCACATAATTGCCATCTTTTAGACCAGAAGGAGGGCTAACACCGAGATAACTCCGGATCAGATCAGATCCCTTTAAGTGCGGATCAAAATATATAGCGTTACCTTTAATAGGTAACCCTAGTATATTCGCCACATCAAAAAGGGTGATTATCATCTCGCCGAATGGGAGTTGGAAAGTGTTGCGTTCTAGCCACCAACGCTCCGCAAGGCTTACAACTAAATGGAGATCGTGAATTAAATATCTAACACAATCTATATAGTGGAATCCAAAGGATTCCACCAAAGCTTTTTGAACCGAATTTAGCTCCCACGTACGATAATTCCTTTCGGCCCGCCAATGTACGTGGATCCGGGTTCGTAAAGCATGATCATGGTCGTATAACTATAAAAAATATATGCATTAATAAAGTAAACATAGGCATTACAAAAAATATATACATTAATAAAGTTGGCAACTTGTAATTTCAAAATTTACCTCGCCAGTAAATATCTGACTTGAAATGTGATCTTCACGTTGCTTAATAATAAGCGCGGTAGTCGGTCCGCCCGGAATACGACCGTCATTGTGGGTAGCCATCGCCAGGAAGTTGTGAAAATAGGAGGAGAATGTGGTGTGTGTGAGGAGTGTTTGGGGTAGGAGGAGAATGTGGTGTGAGAAGTGTTTGGGGGAGGGGGTTTATAGGAAGTGAATATAGCCGTTGGCTAACGGCTAAATTGCCAACGTTGCACGGCCTGCCAACTGAGTTGGCGAGCGGCCCCTCGAGGAGTGCGCCCCGCCAACTCAGTTGGCGAGATACTCGCCAACTCAGCACCTCGCCAACTGAGTTGGCGAGTGGTCCCCTCCTCCGCAATTACCGAAAACTTTTTCCGTTTTGTATAAATATTTAATTTTTTATTACTTTAAATGAAAAAAACCGTTGATTTATTGTTGAAAACCAAGCCGTTCCTTGCAAGCCAAATCTGCCAACAAGCAACGTAACAATGAAGTATTCAGTTCTTTTAGGGAAGGGAGGAATTAGAAATTTGAATTGAGGTGGGGTGGGAGAGGTTAAGATTGGTTGGGTATGAACTGACTTATATGGAAAAAAAAATATGAAAAAAAAAAAAAAATTGGATGAGCTGGAGCAAACTCAGCCCACAACCTAATTCCGTCCTTGCTTAGAGGATTTACTACCAATGCCTTGATGACTTAAAAATATGAGATGTCTCTTTGGCGCATGTTTCTAGGCTTTGTTGAATTTGTACTTGAACTAATGGATGGCATGGTGCTCATTTCTTTGATAATTTCTTCTTTTTTTTTGTTCGTTCATCACAGATTTTTCTAGGTTCCAACACACCCAATGCCAGATGGCTGCCAAGAAACACAATATGTGTTCCAGCCATGCCTTCATAACTCCAAATACCCGGATTCGTTATAAATACTGGAACCATGCAACAAGTTAGTTATTCCTAAACCAATCATGAAAGGTATAACTAACATAACTAGTCTCCACATTGGATCAAGAACTAGTCTCCACATTGGATCAAGAACAGGGTCACATGGATCAAAAATCGCTAATTCGTATAGAGCCATCGAACCTGAAACTAGAGATGTATACATTATATGGACAGAAAACAGTATGAACACGATACCAAGACAAACCCATGGAAATACCCCTGTAGCAAAGAAAAAAATATGACTCTTTTTTTTGTTAGTTTGCCAATTTGTGGGCTGAAGCTTTCTGTTGGACTGAGTTTTAACAATGTGATATGTTGCTAAACAATTGTCAATGTTATGCAGGACTAGCTACTATGAGTGGTACAATTTCTTGCGCGTGACTCTTTTCATGCCATGGGACCTTCTCCATCACTCTCTTGCTAGGAAGGAAGGGTGACATTGTTTATTGCTCCAGAGCCCAGATCAGTTTGTGTTGGCTCTGTGTTGAATCAAGATTTTGAAATTTAAGTAGCTGTGAATCAATATTGCCCCTGTTTTTGAAGTAAAACTCATTGTACATTACCATTTATGCAGGAATAAAAGGTCATTTGCTACTTGCTTATAAACGTACAAAAAGCTGCAGAGTATTTGGGACATAAACTGCTTGAAATCACCATACCGTGGCTAAAAGGAATGAACTAATCATTTCTATACACCAAGCAAAGAGAGAACAATGAGATCACCATACTGTGGTTAAAAAGCAAAAAGTACTAAAACGCCTGGAGTGGATACAGAAACAACCCTGCTCTGAATCACAAGTGGGTTGCTGCTCCATATTTGGAACAAAGGAAAAGTGATTAACAGTATTAATGCAAAGCATCATGTAAATTCTCTTATCTACAGAACCTCTGTCAGCCATCTACAACTATATATTCCTGTACAATGAATAAAACTAGATACATGTTATAAAGAGTTCACAGAGCTTGAAATTTTGGTACAGACATGAAGTAGCACATGTTCGTGAACTACAAACACATAAGAAAGACCGCTTCGGTGCTTCCCTACCACTTTACGTCCAATGTTAATTCCTCGGGAGGTAGAACAATAAAAGGGAATTCAGTAAACGAAATGTTGGACATAAGATTGCTCCATGGGCTGGATTCTACTATTGTGATAGGTCTCGTCAGCTTCCTGACTAACACCAGCTTCAACCCATTTCCTCCAACTCTAGCCAAAATCTCAAACCAAATGCGTTCAACAACTGGCTTTGTTCTCCATTCAGCAACCTTTTTCCAAATCCTGTCGTTCTCCTTAATGTTCCTCTCAAGTTCCAATCTGAATTTCACTAAGTTAGATGAGGTGATCTTTGCTCTTAAAAGCCGTGGAGACCTACCACTCCGTAAAATGCTGCTGCCTAGGAAGCTCCTTAGGTTTTTCTCCAGCACAGCCAACTTTGAACTAAGAGAACCAAATGAGCATGAAGGAATATGTTGGAAGTGAACATTGCTGAAACACTTTTCTGATAGCAACTGAATGGTGTCATGGGAATGGAATGCACTTTCTAGATAAGCTTCAGAGTTACGGGTCCTAGATGCAACTAGCAGAGCCGGTCCTGCTACTCGAACTAAAAGTAGTGGGGCACATGAAGGAAGCCCAAGGGATGAAAACAGGTCTTCATCTTGGTTGTTTCTGATTGAGCATCTATTCTGCGAAAGACCAATATCATGAGGGTGAAAGAGGGACACCTCTTCAGCACCCTCTATCTTAATTGTGATGCCATCAGCAACAAATACCCGCCTCAAACCTTTGTGTGTGACGTTCAGCTGCATATCGAAGAACAATATACTCTTCAGATACTGCAAATGAGCATCTTTCAAATAAAAGAGTACAAAATTTTAAATGGGCAAGTTAACATTCGAGGAGCATAGGCATCTGGTGAATTTATATTGGAAAGGCAGAACAAGAACAAGAAAAAGCCTTAATCCCAAATATTTTTGGGGAGTACTGGAAAGGCAGAAGAAAGAAATCACAAAACCACACATCATTTCATTTCCTACAATTATTCCATTTTTCTGATAGGAACATTTGTCAAAACAAGGTGTACATATAGCAAATAATACTAAGATTTCTACCATCAATATTAGTAAAAATACAATCTGGCAAGTGGATTTACAGATCAACTATTACTAAAATAGAATCATAGATCATCCATGGAAGGTTGCAGCTGGTGCCGACTAAGGATAAGATGAGAGAAATTTGTTTGAGATTGTTTGGCCGTGTGCACTGAAGATCAATAGTTGCAGCAGTTAAAAGTGATTAGCAATTAAAAGAACTGCTAGGTCTAGGAGTAGACCTAAGAGCACCCGAATCGAGGCAGTAAAAGAGGATATGATTTTTTGCTAACGTGATAAGAAGTTGAGCAATTAATATAACTGAATGGAAGATGAGGATTCCTGTAGTCAACCCCTAATATTTGTGAGAAAGGCTTGGGGGTGGTTGTCGTTTTCATATTGCTCCTAGATTCAGAACAAAAAGAAGGAAACCATAACCATCCATAAACCATCAAAACTTATCCCAATTATTTAGGTCCAAACATTCAGGTGACTGATAGTCTTCTTCCAAACTATTGGAGAACTGAATATTTTGTTTCAGCTAATTGACAAAAAAAAAGAAGACTGAAACAGGCAATTCGAAGTTTGTACTAAACAAACATGCAGGTGACACTCAGCCAAATCTGCTCATTCCCAACAAACAAATTCTTTAAAAAAAAAAAAATCTTTTGCTGTTATTATACGCATGTGTGTCTGTCCTGAGAAGCTAAACTCTTCAAGGATAACAGAAACCACATGCTGAAAGTTAGTGCATATACCTATGGTGTGTAGGGTGCGACAATCATGAGCTTGGTGGCACCTTAGAAGAAAATTAAGGTAGTGTTTGGGAAGGGGGGAAAGTGGGATGAAGGAAAAAGTTGAGGGGAAAGTGAGAGGAAATTATAAGTGAAGGTGTTTGGGAAGGAGGGAGGGAAAGTGGAGAAGGGAAAGTGGAGGAAAAATTTATGTTGGTCCCACTAAAAAAAATTTCTCCCAAAAATGGAAGGAAAATGGAATAATTTACCCAACTATCCCTCATATAAATTATGATATGACAATCCCAAGGACTAGATAGTAATTATATATCTATCCATATACAAACAAAAAATTATTTTAAAACTTTTCCTCCCTCTACTTTTTTTTCATCCAAACAAGAGAAGGAAAAAATTAACTTTACCTTCATTTTACTCCCCTCCATTTCCCTTCCCCTCAAATTTTCCTTCCACTCCCTTCAAAAGTTCCCAAACACAGCATAAAGGTTTTGTTCCACCAATTCATAAACTCAAGGAGTGTCCTGCAGTATCCTAGTGTCGGGAGTTTCAAACTATTTAATAGAAAGTAATTATACATGCACTAATTGCCTATAGCTTTTTTTCACCTAACACAAACAAATTAAAGAAATGCAAACACGTGATTCACAGTTAGATCCAACCAACACTCAGGTGTTACACCCAGGCACATTTGGTACTGGTCATTCTCATTTATGTAACAGTTACACTTCTACAAAGGTTGCTTTAACCATGGTAGCAACCCATGATGTTGCTGGGCTGGATTAATGTCACCCTACGTTGCAGACAGGGATAGGACCCAATCAACACTCAGGTGCTACACCCAGGCACATTTGGTACTGGTCATTCTCCATTTATGTAACAGTTACATTTCTACAAAGGTTGCTTTAACCACGGTAGCAACCCATGATTTTGCTACACGGGCTGGATTGATATCACCCTATGTTGCACATACATGGATAGGACATGACACAATAAGGACATGATTTCTATTTTGTTATGTTCTAGTGTATTTTGGAGTGCCCATGTATGTCCGATACATGTCCAATACGTGTCATAATATAGCCCAGATTTGAGTGTCCTTGCTTCCTAGAATTGTCACCTAAAAACTTTTATTGAAGCAAGGATTGGTCCCAACTAAGGTGGCATGCCACATTAATCTAGTCTGGGTAAAAACATCCTATCCAACAAGGATACATGATTGAAACTTCTATGCTATAAACAAGAAGTAATGTTTTGAGATTATCATAAAATACCAAACCTACCAGAATCTCTTCCTACCCAACAACCATATTGTAGAATATTTTGGAGTTCTATTTTTTATTATAATCTCGTGGCTATATATATATATATATATATATATATATATATATATATATAGCTTTGCAACCCTCCATCTTACATAAAACCCCCTAATACATTCTAATATATCAACACTCCTCAAGATGGGCGAAAGATATTCACTAAGCTCATATTATCACATCCTCTAATCATATCTACAGAGCTAAGTCCCTTGGTCAGACTGTCTGCCACCTGATCCTTGGTTGGAACGTGGCCTAGCTCTAGTAGTCCACTGTCCAACTTCTCCTTGATGAAGAACCTATCGATCTCGATGTGTTTGGTCATGTCATGCTACACTGGATTGTTGGCGATACTGATGGCTGACTGGTTGTCACACCACAGCTTCATCTTGGCTCATTGATCCAACTTTAGCTCCACCAACATACTCTTCAGCCATAGCAGCTCTGCAACTCCCAAGGCCATAGCTCTGTACTCCGCTTCAGGTGTCGATCTGGCCACCACTGACTACTTATTACTCTTCCAAGAGACCAAGTTTCCTCCTACAAATATGCAATAGCCCGAGGTAGACCTCATGTCATCAGCACAGCTAGCCCAGTCAGAATCACAGTAGTCCTCGATGCTCACGTGATCATTCTTCCTGAATATCAGCCCCTTTCCGGGGGCACCCTTCAAGTATCTCAGAATCTAGTACACTGCGTCCATACGACCCTTCCTTAGGTCATGCATGTAGCGGCTCACCACACTCACTGCAAAGCAAATAGCATGACGTGTGGTTCAAATAGATCAACTTATCCACCAGTCTCTGGTATCTGTCCCGATCAACTGGTTTTCCAGCCTCAACACCCAGCTTGAGCTCTGATTGATCGGCGTCGCTGCAGGTTTGCATCCCAACATCCATGTCACTGTGAGAAGGTCCAGCGCATACTTTCTCTGAGAATGAACAATCCCCTCTGCTTCTCGAGCAATCTCAATCCCAAGAAAGTACCGAAGAAGGCCAAGGTCCTTTACCTCGAACTCCTTGCCAAGCTTTCCCTTGAGTCGGGCAATCTCCTACTCATCTCCTGTGATAATCATATCGTCCACATACACCGCAAGCATGGTGATGTGGCCTCCACTCCGACGAAAAAATACAGTATGATCAGCATTGATCTGTCGATATCCCATCCCTATCATTGCCCTCCTGAATCTGTCAAACCATGCTCGAGGAGACTGCTTCAGTCCATAGAGGGACTTCTTCAACCTGCAGACATTGCCCATTGTCTTATCAGTACAGAATCCTAGTGGTATCTCCATGTACACCTCCACTAGATCCCCATGAAAAAACGCATTCTTCACATCCAGTTGGTGTAGCTTCCATCCACCATTCGCTACCAAAGAAATCAGGGTCCTGACGATGCTCATCTTCGCTACTGGTGCAAAAGTCTCGTCGTAGTCAATGTCGTACATCTGACTGTATCCTTTTGCCACCAGTCGAGCCTTGTAGCGCTCAACCTGTCCATCTGGGTTCTGCTTCACAGTAAAGATCCACTTGCATCTGACTGCCCTCTTCCCCTTTGGCAGTTTTACCCGTTCCCAAGTGTGGTTCTTCTCAAGAGCCCCTAGCTCATCGTACATCGCCGCTTTCCACTTTGGATTGTTCTTGGCAACCTGTCAATTGTTAGGTACAGTAATACTATCCAAAGATGCAATGAATGCTCAATGCGAAGAAGAGATGTTATCATATGAAACAAACTGAGCAAAGTCCCAACCATATCTATCAGGAGGATTTTCCGCATTGCTGCGAGTGGTCCTCGGTACTGATAGTGGTATGGGAGGGGTAAGAAGAATGATATCACCTGAAAAAAAATCTGGTGGTGGTGGTGTAGGTATCTCAGGAGTCGAGACGGACGCAAGCAAGGGACTTGGCACTGGCACTATAGGTACTGGTCCCTGTAGTTTGCTTCCCTTTCCTGCTGTAGGTAAGTAACTCCCCCTGAGCCGTGGACCTAACACCTCTTATCTCCCCCCCCCCATGTTCCTCTTCACTCTTCTACTCAACCGTTCCTCCATGCAATACTCCTAAATCGGTCACCAAACTCTCACCAATCTCCCTCTTTCGCCTCATACTCGCAGTGTCAAATGAGTTGCCCATGGATAAGGTTCCCTCCTGACGGTAGTATGACTGAAACTCCCTGAAGTGAACATTCATGCTCACAAACATCTTCTTCTCTACTGGGCTCCAGCACATGTACCCCTTCTGAGTCGCCGAATAGCCTACGAAGACACTTTACTGCTCTAGGGTCATGTTTTCCAACAGACGGTCTATTGTCATTTACAAAACATACGCAGCCAAACACATTCAGCGGGAGTATCCCACTATTATTTTCTTGCAATATCTCACATGGAGACTTCCATCCCAATACTTTCGAGGGCATCATGTTGATCAGTTGAGCTGCTGTCAATACTGCATGCCCCCACAGACTCTGTGGGATATTCATGGTGATCATCATGCTCCTTGCAACCTCCAGAAGGTGTCTGTTCTTCCTTTCTGCCACTCCATTCTGTGCTGGTGTGTATGCACATATGGTCTGATATTGTATCCCTTGGGCTAACAGATATTCCTCAAGTGCTTTGTTGGTATACTATGTCTCATTGTCATACCTCAGTATCTTCACCACTGCTTTGTACTGAGTCTTGACATGTTTATGAAAGTCCCGGAAACAGGCAAAGACACCACTCTTATTCTTCATCAAATACAGCCAGGTGACACGAGAGGAACAATCAATAAAAGAAACGAAATACTTGTAACCATTCATAGTAGTTGTGGCACACGGCCCCCAAACATCAGAATGTATAATATCAAAAATAGAAGAGCTCATATGGCCCGCACTAACATATGAGCTCCAAGTAAGTTTGCCTAAATCGCATGCATCACATACTAGTTTCTCCTTATTTGCTTTCTCATAAATATATGGATACAACCTACTCAAAATACCAAAAGAGTGCCCCAACTGTCTGTGGTGGAGTATCAGTGTATCATCGGCACTCATCTTCGGTCCTCTCATTCATGCCCTCTCTGCCACAGACATCAATGTCGAATCTAGCCCTTCCCGATCCAGGTACCACAGTCCATCACGCCAAGTGCCAGTCCCAAGTCTTCGTCCCGTCTCCTTCTCCTGGAAGATCACCTTAAGAATATCAAAAGAGACAATACATTTTAGTTGGAGAATTATAGAACTAATGGACAAAAGACTGACTGAAAAAGAAAGAGCATACAAAACATTGGATAATTTTACTGAACTTGTACAATCGACAGTACCCTTACCGACCACTGGCTGGAAAGTACCATCGACTGTTTGAATGTTGTCCGCCGATGCTAGGTGTGTAGGAAGAGAACTCACTAGCATTCCTTGTCATGTGTCGAGACGCACCCGAATCGACAATCCAGTCCGACGATCTAAAGGAAGACATAGAAACAAGGGCGAGTGAATCGTCAGTACCTTCTGATGGATGGACATAAATAGCAGTATTGCCTCTGGCGAAGACTGAGGTGGACGCCTCCTCAGTCTCACTCCGGTCTCCATCGCTTGACGCTCTCTGCTTTCTCCTGAGTACCTCCAACATGCCCAGCAGTGCCTGATCCTCCTTAGTATAAGCGCCATCAGTTCCCTCGCCTTCTGCTACCAACATGTTCGCCTGATAACCTTCTCGACCATCCCATCGACCCCCACGACCACGGCCACGTCCTCCAAACTGTCCACGTCCACCACCTGAATCTTCCTCCTTAGGTGGTTTGGTGCAAGCATACCTCAGATGGCCCACCTTCCCGCAGTTGTAGCACTGTCGGGAGTCTCCCTTAGGTCTTGTGCCGCCTGAATTGGCAACCGCCAGTGCTAACTTCACTTCAGGAGGATCACATGTTCCTGCCTGCAGCTTGATGCGAGTCTCCTCCTGGATCATGGCCGAGATAGCCTCCTCAAGTGTAGGGATCTTCGGTTGGACTAGAAGTAGTGCTGTCATCTGAACAAACACTGCGGCCAGCCCCTTAAGAAACTTCATCCTCTCCTGCAGACATACCTCTCTCCTTACACTTCGGGTCCTCGCAGCTCGTCCGATCTGAGGAGTGATCGTAATCCAACCACAAACGCTCCAACTCCGTGGCATACTCCTGCACCGTCTTTTCTCCCTGTACGGTGTCGTCGATCTCCCCCTTGATCTGGAAAACCCTCAAGTTATTCCCCCCACCCTCGTAGGTCCTCATCAACTTCCCCCACACGTCTTTTACTATCTCAAGGCCATCCACTGGCGGCGATCGACTAGACTAAAAAATTGAGGAGCCAAATGTATATCACCATATGAGTGGACTTCCACTCGTCGCGTCCTGTCGAGCCCTCATCCGGCTCTGTCTTCTCTCCTGATAAGAAACCCTCCAGGTTCTTCCCTACGAGGGTACTCCTCACCCGTCGTGACCAACTCAGGTAGGTGGCCGATCAATCAAGCTTCAGATCGATGGAGAAAAGCTCCAACTTCGACGGTGTTCGTGTCGCACTCTCACCAGCTGACAGTTTCATCAGCTTCATCAATGTTGCGACCTCCGCAGGGTCCAACTTCTTGATGATCTCCTCCATCGATCCTCCTCTTCTCCGATCACCTCACACCCGTCCCACGATTCACGTTCGTCCTCTTCGTCCTCTTCTAGACCCGATCATGCCTCTCCTCCATCGGATCTAGGCTTTCGATGTCAACGTCAGGAACGATGGCTTCGCGGTGGTGGCGGAAGTGTGGTGGCGGTGGCGGCGACGGTGGTGGACGAGCGGTGCTGCGACGGTGGTAGGCGAGCGGTGCAGCGGCGGTGGCGCGGCAGCGGTAGCGGTGGCTAGGATTTGTGGCGGCTAGGGTTCGTGCTCTGATACCATGTAGAATATTTTGGAGTTCTATTTTTTATTATAATCTCTTGGCTATATATATATATATATATATATATATATATATATATATATATATCCATCTTACATAAAATCCCATAATACATTCTAATATACCAACATATATCTCAACACAAAGCCCCTTCCTTTTTCGATAGCCAGAATAGCTAATTCTCGTTATAGCCACATTCCCATTAAACCCTGCCCATACAATAGTAATCTTCAATGGCGATTCCCCAAGTTTTGGATTGACCGTGTATGTCCGATACATGTCCAGTACGCGTCCGACACGATACGGCCCAGGGAGTGTCCTTGCTTCCTAGAAGTGTCACCTAAAAACTTACTTATATTGAAGTAAGGATTGATCCCAACTAAGGTGGCATTAATCTAGCCTGGGTAACAACATCCTTACCCAACAAGGATACATGATCGAAACTTTTATAAACATAATGTTTTGAGATTATCATAAAATACCAAACTACCAACATCTCTTCCTACCCAACAAGGCAACAACCACATCTCAACGCAAAGCCCCTTCCTTTTTCGATAGCCAGAATAGCTAATTCTCGTTATATAGCCACATTTCCATTAAACCCAGCCCATACAATAGTAATCTTCAATGGCAATTCCCCAATTATTGGTAAAGCACCGCCCATAATCAACCCATGACTAGTCAACAAAGAGACAGTTCAATCCAGCATACCTTCATGGATGCCAGATGGCACACATAAAAAACTAAAAAAAAACATGATTCTTCCCAGAGCTAAAGACCAATAAAGCATGAACACCAGAAGCATCTCATAAACAAATCGTCCGCAACTGGCAGTGGCAAGCATAAAGCTTCAACCAATGAAACTATCCAGGATCTTTAGGACTGACTGCGGCTTGGTTTGGGATTGATGTTGTTTTTCAAAAACTGGCAGAAGCAGGTTTTGACAGCATGTGGGAGGTTCCTGTCAAAAGTTATCCCTGAAATGAACTAACTTTTCAAAAGTTTTTTTGATAAGTTGTTACCGGACAGAAAAAACAAGCAGAAGCACCTCCAATGAGCAATCTCAAACACAGCCTACAAAAATCTTATTACTGTTAAGACCTATCAAGGCCCATCTCCTATGTTCAATTACCAAACATCATTTTATCTGTTGATTATTAGGCTAACTATCCATCAACATTTTCTCTTGTGCTTAATCCTAGCAGCGCTGTCTACTGCAATACTAACCAGTGAACTTGTTTGTGTTTGTGACAAACATCTTAAACAGTATCCACTTGTCTTATTGTAATTTTTATCATCAATGTGATCATTCCTTTATGCGGGAGTCATTCCTTTTCACTCATTCTTTGGCTTAATGTGTAGATTAATGTAATTCTTTATAGCAAATTGTATCATCTTACTTCTTCGTCTAGACTCTTTATATTCTAGGGAAACTTGGAGCGTGCTCCTTGGTTGCATCAGCGTAAACTGCATGGCACCTACCTGCACCTAGCAGTCTAGGTTTCATGGCATAAACCTCTTATGCTCATAACTACCATGGCTAGAAATTTGATGCAAAAATAAAGGGTTGATATCAGGTTCACAGCCGGTTATAAAAACTAAGTCAATTCTTTCGTGGAGCTTTCTTATGCTTCATACTTGACCCCATTTTGATGAAAGAAGGCTTGGATGAGGATGATTAATAAGAGCATTCCTTTCTAAAGTATTGCTTCTTACCCAAACTTAATATTTTCTATTCAGCTGCAGTCATTTATAGGGACATGTTGAGTTTTGATTATCCACCATTATCAAGTCACGAATCCAGAAGACGCCCCCAGTCTTACTGTTGTCTTATAAAACTCCTTCCCAGTTTCGGGGATAAAAAACATTTTTCAAGGGGAATCCTCATCTTGGCCATCGGACAAATGGTTGATCATAAATAATAAAATCAAGCAATTATCTTCAAAGAGGAACATCAAGCAAAATTAACCATATGCTGTAAACCAACTATTGAAGCAATTAAAGGTGAGTGTAACCAAGTGATGGACGGTAAGAAATGCAAGTCACCAAATTAAACAGAAATCAATAAACCTCAAAATAACAACCAAAATAATAAATATATCCAACAAAAGTATGCATAGTTCATATATCTACTAAATTTAACTGCATTACAAATGCATCAGAAAACAATTTGCAAAACTGACAACATTTAAACATCGTCTCATTTCTAAGAATAACATACTATAGCAGCTTACCAAAGTAACCTCCATAAGCTTTTGCAATACCAAACCCACCCTAAGAATTAGCATAATATCATGCTATATTGTTAGTATCTTACGATACACGATACTATATTCTACCGTTACGTATCAGTTGATCCGATACAATATATAGGCTAATAGGTAGTATTGGTATTATTTTTTAAGAGAATCTGGATTCTTGAACTAGATAAACTTGTAAAGATGAAACAAGTAAAAATTCTCAAATTATATTAAATAATGTTCCTATATGGATTTAGAAGTATACACCTAATCTCCTAGTGTTATTGTACCATACAGTACACGATATGATACGCGATACAAGATATGATATGCAAGCAAATCGACACGAGTTGACAACCTAAATATCATGTAAAAAAAAAAAAAAAGATTAGTTTTCCACAGGAACTGAAAAAGTAACAATCTTTGATCAATTGAGTCTCGAAGATGAACGACCTCAATATCCAAAATAATATACATCTAGGCGTAGTACAAGTTTCCCACCCATTGATCAACAAATTTACCCCTCATTTCTAATAATTAGAATGATATCATATTAAAAAAATTAGTATTTCGCACAAAACTGAAAAATGAACTAAACGTTGACCAACTAAGTGGGAAAAAAGTTCAATTTGCACTGGATCCCAAAAAATATACATTTTACAGAACAACATCATTTCTAATAATTTGCAAAGTACCAACTATAAAAATCACGAACTTCGCAAAATAAAAAAATAACTGAAAAAAATTAACTGCTTGACCAAATCAACACAAAAACCAAACAATCACTCACCGCCGGCAAAGACAGCGACAGCTCATCGTCCCCGTCCCCGGCCCGGAGATCCAGCGGCCCTTCCAGCTCCACCAGCCTGACAGAGGGTCTCGGGTCCTCGCCCGACCCGATCCCGCCCAAATCCAGTCCGAAGTCCCTAACGGGTCTCCTCCACGAGTCGACCGGATCCGAGAACCTCAAGACCAGCGACGTCCTTCCGGACCGCACGTGGAATTCGTAGCTCTGAGAAATTCCAATTCTGGAATTTTGGGGGTTGAGATTGGAAACCCTAATTTCGGAGTCGGGGTCGTCCCAGTTCTCCTTGGCGGCGATGGATTTGATAACGTCCTCCAGGATTGTGGGGGTTGGGGTGGGGGTGGGGGTGGGGGCGGGGGCGGGGGGGTTGGAGGGGAGGAAGAGGGCGTGGAGTGGAAGGAATAGGAGGAGGAGAATAGCGAGGAACGGTGGTGGTGTCATGGTTGTCGAGTTGTGGGAGTACGATAGAGGAGTGGATTGTTTTATAATTGTTCGATGAAGGTGGCCCAAACCCTGTCCCAAATTTACATGAATTTTCAAAATGTGAAACAGTAACGGCTTAAGTGAAACAGAAAATTTGTTCAAACTAAATAATTTTTAATAAAATTAGATAAATGTTATAAAATGGGAGGATTCCCACTTTGTTTTTAGTCGCACATTAATTAGATATTAGTATTACATCTTTATTTGATTGTATAAATAAGCCATTTGCCTTCCACTATGTTATTACACTAATAAGAGATCTTCTCTCATATTTCCTTTTTCCTTCTTCTACGTTTATCCTAACACTTTATCAACACGAAACTCTAACGGGAGAAAATAAGCGAGAGCATCTCAGTAAAGCTGTCATTTGCGGATTCTCCACTTCGGTAATATGTATGGTTATTTATGTTTTTTTTTCCTGCATATGCATACCCTAGGCGCAGCCTGATGTTGATGTTTATACATCTCTTGGCATACCGCTAGGACAAAAAGAATAATTTTTATCCATTCATCTCACTTCTTTCAGTTAACTCTGATAACACTCCGATGTTAATCGCATATAGATCTCTCGGAGAGAACGGTGAAGTTATTCTTTCTTTCTTTCTTTCTTTTATATATGTTAATACATTCAGATCAAAACCATCAGAGATCTGATGACCATGACCATAAATTGTTTGGTCTATATATATAAGACTTCTGGAACATCATTGTTACAAGCATACCATATGTGGTATTTTTGAAAGACTTCTTGAATATAATCATTGTTCGAAGCATACCATGAACATCTAGTGTTTGGTATTTATTGTTCGAAGCATACTATGAACACGATTTTTTGGTATAAACAGACTTCTGAAACATCATTGTTTGAAGCATACACCATGAACATGAATTGTTTGGTGATTTACCAAGTTCTTATGTTAACTTGTTATTATTGATCTTATACAGCAATATGTCGAGCCTCACAAAGCATGATTTCAAGCCTCTAAACTTAAAAGGCCAGAACTTTCTCAACTGGAGATTGGATGCTGAATTGCACCTTCAAGCCAAAAGCTTAGGTGACGCAATTGTGGCTGATAAGTCAATATCTGCACAAAATAAAGCGAAGGCTTTAATTTTCTTAAGACATCATATTCATGATGATCTCAAGGCTGAGTACTTAACAGTCAAGGAGCCCTTGGTGTTATGGAATTCTCTAGCTGAGAAATATGATCACCAAAAAATGGTCATACTAGCAGGTGCACTCCATGAATGGCTCAATCTACGTTTCCAATATTATAAGACAATTGCAGCCTATAATTCAGCTATGTTCAGGGTTACTTCACAATTGAAGTTATGTGGTGAAGAAGTGACAGAGCATTCCATGCTAGAGAAAATATTCATCATATTTCATGCGACTAATATGACCCTACAACAGACGTATATAGAGAGGAATTTTAAGAAGTATTCCGAACTCATTGTTGTCTTACTCGTGGCCGAGAAAAATAATGAGTTGCTAATCAAAAACTACACTAGTAGACCAACTGGGTCTGCACCAATTCCAACTGAAGTGAATGCGACTAGTGCTCTAAAAAATATGACCAACACTAGGGGTCAAGGAAATCACAGAGGTAGAGGGCGTGGACACCGAGGAAGCCAAAGAAATGGCTGTAATTCGGGTCCAAGGAACGATACACAGTTCAAAAATAAGGAATTTAATCCTCGAAGAAATAATGCCCAAATTTCTAATCCATCTGCTCCAACTGGTATTTGCAAACGTTGTGGAAGAGCTAGCCATTGGATGCAAAACTGTCGCACCTCACAAAAGAAAGTGGACGAGTATGAAGCCTCAAAGGGTGTGGAGACTAATCTCATGGAGGGTACAACACACATAGATTTTAATGATTTCTTCCAAGATAAGGATGGAAACGCAATTTCGGAAGACCAGTTCAACGCCATGATATGCGAAGTCAATGAATAGTTATTGTATGCTTAGCTATGTTTATTTACTTTCCACTTTGAATAAATTGGTCATTATATGATCAATAGTCTAGGTAGTTTACTTTCTTTGAAGCAGTTTCATTTAGATTTAGATCAAGTTGTAACAATTGGCAATATGCCAAGTTTAACCATTTAGTAGCATATTAATATATTATTAATTTTTGTTGTTGAAAGGTATGGACAATAATGATGGCATATGCTTGATAGATAGTGCAACAACTCACACTATATTGAAAATTTACAACATATGCCTCAAACACTGTCAAGGTGACCACTATTGCTGGACCCGTGCAGATTATAGAAGGTTATGGTAAGGCCGATGTTGTGTTGCTAAATGGAACACACTTAGTCATTCGAAATACATTATTCTCTAGTAGATCTAATATAAATCTACTCAGATTTAGAGATATTCGAATGAACGAATTTTATGTTGAAACCATGAATGATGATAGCAAAGAGTATCTTTGTATCACCTCTAATATTGGAAGCAATAAGCTCACATTAGAAAAGTGCAAGTTAATCTCCTCGGGGCTATATCAAACTACTCTGAAGATAGTAAAATCTTACCCCATCACTAGCAAAAGGCTAAATGATCCAAGGAATCTAATCCTTTGGCATGACATATTGGGTCATCCAGGATCAACTATGTTGAGAAAGGTCATCAACAATACCAATGGACATAATTTATCATACCAAAGTCTTTCCTTTCCTACTTAACATTTGTGTGTAGCTTGTTCACAGGGTAAACTCATTACAAGACATTCACTTCTCAAAATAGCTTTTGAATTACCACCATTCCTTCAGAGAATACAAGATGATATTTGTCTCGACAACAACAACAACAACAACAACAACAATAATAATAAAAATAATAAAAAAAAATTAATAATAATAATAATAATAATAATAATAATAATAATAATAATAATAATAATAGTAATAGTAATAGTAATAGTAATTGTTGAAATTCAGCCAACTGAGATGGCAAAAATTAGAATTGTTGAAATTCAGCCAACTGAGATGGCGGAAATTGGTATCCAATTTCTGCCAACTCTGTTAATGAAAATTTAGTAAAAAAAATTACAAGGGTGAAATTCTGCCAACTCAGATGGCGAAACGTGTCTCTACAGATAATTTTTTGAAAATTCTTCCGTTTTTACCTAATGTTATTAAAATTATTTCTTTGGAACAAAATTTCTGTAAGTGAAAAAACTTTGCAATGCACAAAATTTGTTTGGTTAATGAATTGGAAGATACGAAAATGAAGAAAAATGTATTTTCGTTGTTTGGATGGTTGTTGAAAGTAGATGTTGGTTTGAGATGTGAAACTTAGATATGCTTACTCCCAATATATTCTTACGAATAATAATTCTCATTTAAACCTAAATATTACAATATAAATTATTATTACTATTATTAATTATTATTGTTAGTATTATTATTATTAACATCATCATCATCATTATAAGCATTATTATTATTAGTGATATTTTATGCCTCCACTACAAATATAGAAACTAGCATATAACTCCACTTAAATTTTGATGTGTGTTGTCCCTATCAAAATTTTGACATCTAAAAAACTGACTTAAGTGTGTTGCCTCTATCCTATATCGCCCCCTAGTAAATTCCGTTATCCTTAACATTTGTCTTTTTTAATAAGTTGTTATTGTTAAACATTTTTTGATAGCTTCTCAAGAAAAAAAGGATAAGTAGTTAAAAAAAGGCAATCTCAAACCTAGTCTAAAGAGGGTGCTTCCAAAATCTTATGCAGTTTATCAAATTCATGTTTACATAAATGTCTATTGTTTATTTACCATATATTCTTGAACATGTATAAGTTTGTCATTTCAATAATTTCAGGAATGAAAAGTAGGTTTTACTGAACAGTTTATTACTTTTGGCAGCATTTTGTTCGTGTATACTAAACAACCCTTGATAGTTGCTTTTAACACCACCTTACGAATGGCTGCTTTTGACAATACTAAACATTCTTACTCTTCTTGAATTCTAATTTAATTTATTTATTAATAGATTTTAGATGGTCAACACGGGTCAACCATCATCTTAGAACAAATTCCTAAGTTGAATATCTTTAGGACCCAAATGCTAATCTTTGAATATTTCTGGAATCCAAAATTTAATTAACCCTACTTTTTATAAGCTTCAGCCAGGCCAAACAAAGCAAATTGAAGTAGCTTATAAAAACTATAACAGAAAGAGTTATTTGTATTTAACCTCCCCCCCTTTTATTTTTATTAGTGCAAAAAACTACCACCCCCCCCACCCACCCACCCACCCCACCCTACCCCCCCCCCCCCCACACACAATTCTTAAAATTTTGAGAAATGAGAGGTAACACTAATAAAAATTAAAATGGGGGAACTAGAATTATCAATTATGATTGGGCGGGGGAGGGGGGGGGGGTAAATACAAATAATTCTAACAGAAATGAGTTATTGGTATTTACCCTCCCCTACCCCACCCACAATCCTAATTGCTAATCATGTTACCCCCTCCCCCCCCCCCCCCACCCCCCCCCCAAACCACCCTTATCCTCAAAAGTGAGGCTTTTTTTTTTGGGTGTTTGTGTGGGTGTGTGGGAGGTGGAGGGGGGGGGGGATAATTATAATTACAAATAATATATTATGTTTGAATGAGGGGTAGTAGTAATTAAAATAATTTTGGGGGTAACAAGATTAGCAATTAGTTTTTTTTTTTTTTTTGGGGGGGGGGGGGGGGGGAGGGTGTAAAATACAAACAACTTGGTGTTACCAACGAAGCTTTCGTTGTTGCTTCCAAAAAAAGATTATGGTTGGGTTTGGAAATGCTTATTGGAGGTTGTCACTACTTTTTTTTTAATGCTTCAAAGTTGCTTAGTGACAACAACTTATCAAAAAATATTACAAAGTTAGTCCAAATCTAGGACAACTTTTGACAACAGCCTCCCACCTGCTGTAAAAAAAATGCTTCTGCTACCAATTTTTGAAAAGTAGCAACGATCCCAAACCAAGCATAAGCCTTGGTTTGGAATTTCTTATTGGAGGTTGTTTCTACTTATTTTTTTTTGGAAAGCGTTTGAAGTTATTTGTTAACAACAATTTATCAAAAAAAAAATCAAAAGTTAGTTCAAAAATAGGGAAACTTATGACAACAGCCTCACATATATTCACAAAAGTTTACTAGTTCTTAAAAGAAATAACAATTCCAAATAAAACATAATAAGCTGAAATAGCCCATATATGATTGCTTTTCAAAAGGTAAAAGATCTTTAAAAGTAGACTCTCCTACATTTGAAGCTGCTAGAAATGACAGATTAACTTATAAGATTTAAACAGAAATAGGTGTTATAAAAATACTTTGTTTGTTACTTCCAAAAAAGAATAAAAATAAATTACCCAACTATGATTGATTTTAAAAAAAGTAGAAGCAATTTCTAAAAGTAGACTCCTAGCTTTTGAAGTGGCTAGTATTCTTCTTTCACATCTTGTGTCAAAATGGTTTCATAGATTACATTAGACCTATTTTAACAAGTAGGTAAAAATCAACCTTGAAAATGTTTACGATTCCTTACACAAATTGTTTCTACAGTAAATGCTGAATTAGATAAATGGTGTCATGCCCCCAATAGGGAATACGACGAATGAGGGTATGAACAAGCAAGCTATGAACTATGGTATACGTCAGTATCCTATAATACAGTCACAGTTGTACTTAAATAATGAGGTATATACTACAATACAAGTTTTCTTGTGGCCTCACAGAAAAGACTACATCTCAATCGATCAACCAAGAAGCATTAATATATAATATATAAAATAAAGCAGTAACGCATCTCTAACGCTCTATTAAAATGATTATACATCTAGATATAAAATACGAAAAGTGTGACTCCCGTATCCAAATTTTGTATTTGAATTTTTTTTTAAATATCGTAATTCGTGTTTTGTAATATATTTCGTATTTTTATCGTATCTTCGTGTTTCTCGTATTTAGGTTTCGTAACTTAGCTCTAAACTCTATTCTTGGATTTGGTTTCAAGCCTAGGGTAAGCTGCGTAGAGTTTTCTCGATTTTTTTGGCACAATATCTATAGAGTTGGACATTTGAGGAACATCTTGTTTTTGAATCAATTAAAGACATATGAAATATGATAAGTTTTCAGGCTTGTACAACCCAATTAGAGTGTGGACCTCCCTAAACTTGTAGAAACCCCTAGTGATCATACCAGATACCTTGGACTATGATTAGTATAGATTAGATAACCCAAAACCCTAGATTTCAGGAAAAAAATCCATCAAAACAGAATTTCGCCAAAATATTGTCTGCCTGAAACTTTTCCAGATTTAATATGTTTTCGACCATCCGATCAAATCAAATCAAATCAAATCGAATGGCCATGATTCATTCTTATGGCTTATATATAAATCACCAAACACTCTTTCTCAACTTTACTTCATGCAACTCTCTCTCTCTCTCTCTCTCTCTCTCTCTCTCTCTATATATATATATATATATATATATATATATATATATATATATATATATCCCAATCGCATCTCTCTTCCTCTATCTCATGTATTTCTCTCACCCTTTCAAACCCTCTCCATCCGTCTAGATTACTATATAACTCTCACTCGGCTCTTGTGGAAGCATCCATGGATCCAGTCTAGGACTTTGAGGAATGAGCGAGGCTTTTGCACACGTGTGTCGGCCTGGAGGTAGACCCGAAGCCCATTTCCTATGTACTAGTCGTGTGAGCTCATAACCGAGGAAAGTATAGCTTGCTCATAGTGTGGAGATAGTGTCTTAACTTATTTCTTGTTGTTTTCTGAACATGCGACACAATTACACGCACCTGAACCACTAGGACTCAATGCATGTAGGTATTTTAGTGTCAAAGAATGGCTTTTGGGCTTTGCATGTAGTTTCTTTGAGTTGGAACTTTATTTTATAGATTTTGGGTGTCTTATCTGTCACTAGTAGATATTAGGACATTTTGGCTAGAAGCATACTTGGTTCGTTGTGTAGAACCGAGCCCGCATATCAGTATTTTGGTACTCGTTTTGGGTGATTTTGAGCAATTCACCTCACGAATCATCTCACTAAAGCTCAAGCATGAAGTACTAGTCTATTAGGATGTTGGGTGAATTTATGGGGGTGTATCGACGATCGATATATCAAAATCAGACCAAAACTGTCAAAATCATAACTTGTTTATGCATTTTGATCGTATAAATAGAATACTACCAATATTCTATCATATACTCATTTTGCCTTGAGAACATGCCTTTCCTCGAGCCAGAGCCACCCTTGTCTCCGACGACCGCTTTCGATAGAGTCTCTGTCGGCATCTCTCTACTCAGTCACCATTTGACCAGCCACGAGTATCTTGGTCATGTGCATCTCCTCTTTAACGACCCGCTCCACGTCAATGTGGAGAGTCAATTCAAACGGCGCAAGTGCAACGATCCGTCTCGCTTTGCTCAGCGAGAAAGAATCGCTTGAGGCAAAGAAATTCAAACTTGGCCCTTCAAAAGTTCAAACTTAGAATTTCAAAGATGCACTCGGAGTATCGCTCGGCCGAGGCAAATCATCGCTAAGGTGGGTGGCTACGATGAACCTGTCTTTGCTTAGCCTACACACTTAAAAATATGGATGATACATGCTAGTCGCTAGACAAATCATCCCTTGCATGCTAATAAGAATACAACACACCTAGCTAAGGAAATAATCCTATCTTGTATTGCTTGTGTTAGAACATGGAAATGAAACTTGGCTTAAAGTTGGACCCTCGCATGCTACCTTAGCTTCGTGCAAGTAGATCCGCTAATGCTTCGAGTAGATCATTATATACTCTTCGTAGTACACTGATTCACATGTTTACACAACTCATCTTATAGATTATACCGTGATTCAATAAAATCTTCATGCTCGTACTAGTCGTATTGCTTATGTTTCGAGTAGACTGTTATCTGATCAAGTATAGTATTTCACCTTTATAATGTGCCATGCTTATCTCATAAATTTGTGCCACGGCCTGGAACACGATTCAGAACATGATTCACTTTGTTTGACTGGAAGACTATCAAATAGTCATTTTAGTGCAAGTTTGAATATGAAAGCATTCAGGAACGTTAGGTCTGTAATCCCCCTGATTTTCATAAATTTAAAATTTTGATTTATCACAATTTTCTGGGATTTTCTGGAATTTTCCTGTAATTAAATACCAGTGTTTTAATTATTCAATAATTTTTAATTGATAATAAATAATATTAAAATATTATGAAAATAATATTTTATGGTGTAAAATGAAAATCTAGACATAGGGTAATTTTTCTAGAATTTATTGGGACTTGGACCTATTTTTAAACACCTAGAATTAATTATTTAATTAATTATTAATTTTTTAATGATTTTATTATTTATTAGTTAATAGATTATATAAACTCACCAACCCGGCCCAATGGGCGGCCCAGCCCGCATTGTTGTCGGGTCGGGTCGGGTTCATCAGACCCGAACCCGCCCGTTAACCGACCCGCAACCCTCTCTCTCCCGAACCGCCTCTCCCCGACCCCTCGTTTCCCATTCCGGCCAACCCGCCGCCGGCGATAGCCTCCCCAGCTCTTCCTCTCCCCTCTCTGTAACCGACGACCGACCTCTCCCTTCCCCTTCCGGCCAACCGCCGGCCATCCACCTCCCCATCTCTCTATATAAGCCGACCCCTAGCCTCCGCTGTCCCCGCTCGGCTCCGCCGGAAATCCCCTCTTCCGTCCCAGCTCCGTCCGCTCGACCCATCTTCCCCGACGAGCCGTCCGGCCGAACCCTAACTCCTCCCTCCGCCTGCACCGTCCTCCACAGAACCCGCCGTCCAGCCTCAGACCCTACAGCGCCGGCCGCCTGAGCCACATCTCCACCTCCGGACCTCGCCGCCCGGCCGCCCTGGACCTTCCTAAGCCGTCGCCGACCTCCGCCGGCCTGAATCCCCGCTCCCAGTGGCCTTACACAGTGAACCCTAGAATCGGACACAGAAGACTCGGTCGGACACAACCCAGGACACAGGAACAGTAAACCCTAAACCCGACACGATTTGGACACAAGACGGACACGAGATTTTCAGGTTTACGGAACCCACTTCAGGTATTCATAACTTCTTGCTCGTAGCTCGGAATTCGATTCCGTAAGTTTTATCGTGTAGCCTGCATGACCCTCTCGGTGCCCGGACAAACCGCTCGGGGCATCGCGTCCTGTGGTGATCGCACATCGCGATCCAAAAACAGGAAAAAAAACCAGACTCTGATTCACCCCGGAATCGAGTACGCCCCGCCAAACGGGACGACTTGGTCACGTGCGGTCATCACCGATACGTCAGCGTCGTTGATACGGACGTGTGGGCTTTCGCAGAAGCTGATTCGGATGTGCGTGCACACCGGAATCAGTGCGTATCCGCGGACAACGCCCCGTATCCGTACTTTCTGAAACTCGCTGTAACTTAGTGTACACAAGTCAGATCGAGACGAAACTTGCGCCATTGGACTCGTAGCAATACGCTGGTCCTGTGGGTCAAGTTTGGTTCGATTCTGAGAACGTTGACAAAATCGCGTGTTGTGGGCCCCACAGGCTCCACTCGACGGGCGATTTTGAGAACGGCTCATCGGAATCCAATTCTGGAAGTTCCGTTGGGTTCGTATCATCGTTCCTGACCTGTTGACATTAAGTTGGACTGATTTGGAGACCTTTGACCCTGACGCGTTTTTCGGTGCAAAGCGGCCCACATCTGGACCTCGCCTTGGCCCGAAATTGACGTTTTTGCCCTTGTCTCCAAACTGGACTCAAGGACAGGCGTTTCTAGCTGATTGACATTTTCTGAATCTGATGGTGATATTTGTTTCAGCAGCCGGAGTACTGCCTGCAATCCCAACTGAAGCCCAAGTGACAACTGGAACCGGAAATCCAGGCAAGTGTACCTTGCCATAAAAGCAGTTTAATGATTCATTTCTCTTGATTTATTTTCCTGTGATTATTGTACTTGCTCAACCCTAGGGCCGTGTGACTTGCTTAGCGTCCGATCATAGTCGGGTGCCAACACCGTACGCGGGGTTGGGCAATGTCATTTAGAGATGGAAATCGTGACATTTATAATCTTGTACTTGCCCTATCAAGTACTTATTACCCAGGACACCTGACACAGAGCATGAGACAGAATCTTCCTGAAATATTCAAGGTGATTCTGAGTAGGTTCCAGGATTTATGACTTAGACATTACATTCCTAGACATTATGTTCATAGATATGGTATGACTTACTGCATTAGATATGATCGTACGTGACGTGGACATGAGGCATCGTGGACATGATATGTATGATTACATTGGGTGGGGAGAGACACACAGGCTACAGGCTGATTATATATATAAATTCATAGTAAACACATAGTAAAATTCATAGTATAGCTGCTACCGGCTCCCAGACACAGAGCTTGTAGTGGTATCAGCCTAAGTTTAGTGATGCTCTCAACTTGCATTTCACATAGATGGTTATATAGTTGACCCTATTGTTTCATTAACTGCTTTACTGCATTTATTTTGGCTTGTGTTTTCTTGTACCTTGCTATGTCCTCTGAGGACCTGGATCCGGATTATGTCCCCAGGATTTGAAGACGAGGTTTATCCAGAAGTCTACGGAACAGGTGCTCTTCACGGAACAGTACCCGTAGCTGAAGACGAGGTGATCGCTGAGGACTTCTCCTGAACCATTGCTTCGCCATGCTCAGTCGTTATTTCATGTTTAATTAAACTCTTTAATTTCTGTTTATGAGATCATTGTACCAGACTTATATCGGGTTGTTCCCCGAATACTTTGCTGAGACTGGATGTTTAAATTACTTTCCTTATTGCTGTTGATTTATATTCTTTTCTGTGGATGAGATTAGTTCTGAATTATTGTTATAGACCTTATATACAGCTTAAGTATGCCCGATGGATCCATTAAATTGGGTTTGTCCATCGGTGCATGCTGCTGGCCATTGCCACGCTTCTCTAGTCCCTCGTCATTTTGGGACTGGGGCGTGACATGGTTTTTGTGGTGGCCCATGCAGGTCAACGACTAAATTGTTCGGTTTTAACTTAGGGACCGAACAGACCTGCAAATAAGAATAGGATAAGTTTTTAGTATCTCATCCACTTGCTTGAAACGTTCTTGAAATCTGTATCGTATTCAAATTAACTTTTGACTTGCATCTTGCCTTGAATCCAGTGCGCTTCTTATGTTTTATTTTGATGCAGACTAATGGATCCAAGAAGTGGAGATGAGAATCCCTTGAGTACACCACACGATGCTGTGGTCACTTATGATGAAGGAGTGACACCCGAAGACCGAGGGCAATCTTCTCAAAACGATCAAGAAGCACCGCATGATTCAAGGTTCCGGCGTGATGACATCCCGCCGCCTCCGCATTTCGTTCCACCGATGCCCGTATTCCCACAAGGGCAACCTATAGACGGGCAGCAGATATTTCAAATGATCTACGCAATGATGCAAGCCCAACAACAAATTCATCAGGAGGCGCATCGTCAGGAGGCAGAGTACCTGAGAACCAGCCTAGTAAATGCATTGGAGCAAGTGAACCCACAAGTTAGGCGACCAGCAACGGGGTCTATCACTGACTTCCGTCAACTCAAGCCTCGTACCTTTTCGGGCAAAGAAGGACCAACTGAAGTGCATGAGTGGCTCACCAATATACAACACCAGTTGGAAGCAGCTGAACTTCCAAGAGAACGTTGGATGACCGCCGTCAGAATGCAGTTGACGGACAATGCTCATCACTGGTGGTTATCTGAAGAGACCAGGCTCGGACCAGATCGAGTTACTTGGGAAGAGTTCTCCAGACTCTTCCAGAAGATGTACATACCAGCTATCGCTCGATCAGAACTGAGGGACAAGTTCAATCGCCTCACTCAGGAAGCTATGACGGTGGAAGAGTACAACGCTGAGTTCATTCGTCTGAGTCGCTTCGCCCCAGCATTAATCCCAACAGAAGAAGAGAAGGCCGAAAAGTTTTTCGACGGCCTTAACATCGAGTTGCAGAAGCTAATTGGATCTGTCGCACCCACTTCGTACTCGGACGTTCTCGCTGCAGCACGACGCATGGAACGCGTCACCAGGAGAGAGACCGGTCTGAAACGGTCTTCTACAGCAGCCAAAGCACCACAAGAAGAAGCTGCAAAGAGGCCTCACATACACCAGCAACCCAGAGCCTCTCCGCAGACAGTACCTACATGTCAATACTGTGGCAAGATAGGCCATTTAGAGAAGGACTGCAGACGCAAGTTGGGATTGTGCTTGATTTGTGGAACCAATCAACATTTAGCCAAGGATTGTCCTTATCATCGAGGAGGAGTACCAAGGATAAACCAACAAGCTCTACCAGCACCAGGAGGGTATCAACCAAGGCCACCCTTGGCACCGCAGGCAGCACTCTTCCAACAAGCCCAGCAGCAGCAGCAGCAGCAGCAGAGGAATCCACCAGGACGCGGCCAAGTTTTCGCAATGACTGTGGGAGACGCGCAGAACCAAGGAGTAGCAAATGCGCGTAAGTTTTTATAGTTTCTGTTTCTAGTTTTGCATTATTTTGTGCCTGCTGGTTCGTGACCCTAGACCTAACCTGAAAAATTTTAACTTGTTAACCTAGTAATTTAATTTGAACTTGCAAACAACCTAGAGTGTTTTATAATTGATAACCTAGTGTTAACTTAGAAATTTTGAACTTGATAATAACCTAGAATGTTTTAAAATTGTTAGTCTAAAATGTTTTATAAAGGATAAACTAGTGTTAACCTAGTAATTTATTTTTGAACTTGCCAATAAATCAGAATGTTTTATAATTGTTAACCTGATAAGTTTTGAAAGATAACCTGGTTTTATAAAAAAAAACTGTAATTTTCTAGATTTCCCTCATTTGGGAAATTGCATAACTTTTAATGCTTAGGAAAATAATTTTTCCTAGGTGCTCCTTGATTTTGATGTGTTTCGAACAATAGTTGCAACCGTGTCATCTCTGTTGACCGGTTAATCTTTGATTGCGAGGACGCAATCCTCTTAAGGAGGGTGTATTGTAATCCCCCTGATTTTCATAAATTTAAAATTTTGATTTATCACAATTTTCTGGGATTTTCTGGAATTTTCCTGTAATTAAATACCAGTGTTTTAATTATTCAATAATTTTTAATTGATAATAAATAATATTAAAATATTATGAAAATAATATTTTATGGTGTAAAATGAAAATCTAGACATAGGGTAATTTTTCTAGAATTTATTGGGACTTGGACCTATTTTTAAACACCTAGAATTAATTATTTAATTAATTATTAATTTTTTAATGATTTTATTATTTATTAGTTAATAGATTATATAAACTCACCAACCCGGCCCAATGGGCGGCCCAGCCCGCATTGTTGTCGGGTCGGGTCGGGTTCATCAGACCCGAACCCGCCCGTTAACCGACCCGCAACCCTCTCTCTCCCGAACCGCCTCTCCCCGACCCCTCGTTTCCCATTCCGGCCAACCCGCCGCCGGCGATAGCCTCCCCAGCTCTTCCTCTCCCCTCTCTGTAACCGACGACCGACCTCTCCCTTCCCCTTCCGGCCAACCGCCGGCCATCCACCTCCCCATCTCTCTATATAAGCCGACCCCTAGCCTCCGCTGTCCCCGCTCGGCTCCGCCGGAAATCCCCTCTTCCGTCCCAGCTCCGTCCGCTCGACCCATCTTCCCCGACGAGCCGTCCGGCCGAACCCTAACTCCTCCCTCCGCCTGCACCGTCCTCCACAGAACCCGCCGTCCAGCCTCAGACCCTACAGCGCCGGCCGCCTGAGCCACATCTCCACCTCCGGACCTCGCCGCCCGGCCGCCCTGGACCTTCCCAAGCCGTCGCCGACCTCCGCCGGCCTGAATCCCCGCTCCCAGTGGCCTTACACAGTGAACCCTAGAATCGGACACAGAAGACTCGGTCGGACACAACCCAGGACACAGGAACAGTAAACCCTAAACCCGACACGATTTGGACACAAGACGGACACGAGATTTTCAGGTTTACGGAACCCACTTCAGGTATTCATAACTTCTTGCTCGTAGCTCGGAATTCGATTCCGTAAGTTTTATCGTGTAGCCTGCATGACCCGCTCGGTGCCCGGACAAACCGCTCGGGGCATCGCGTCCTGTGGTGATCGCACATCGCGATCCAAAAACAGGAAAAAAAACCAGACTCTGATTCACCCCGGAATCGAGTACGCCCCGCCAAACGGGACGACTTGGTCACGTGCGGTCATCACCGATACGTCAGCGTCGTTGATACGGACGTGTGGGCTTTCGCAGAAGCTGATTCGGATGTGCGTGCACACCGGAATCAGTGCGTATCCGCGGACAACGCCCCGTATCCGTACTTTCTGAAACTCGCTGTAACTTAGTGTACACAAGTCAGATCGAGACGAAACTTGCGCCATTGGACTCGTAGCAATACGCTGGTCCTGTGGGTCAAGTTTGGTTCGATTCTGAGAACGTTGACAAAATCGCGTGTTGTGGGCCCCACAAGCTCCACTCGACGGGCGATTTTGAGAACGGCTCATCGGAATCCAATTCTGGAAGTTCCGTTGGGTTCGTATCATCGTTCCTGACCTGTTGACATTAAGTTGGACTGATTTGGAGACCTTTGACCCTGACGCATTTTTCGGTGCAAAGCGGCCCACATCTGGACCTCGCCTTGGCCCGAAATTAACGTTTTTGCCCTTGTCTCCAAACTGGACTCAAGGACAGGCGTTTCTAGCTGATTGACATTTTCTGAATCTGATGGTGATATTTGTTTCAGCAGCCGGAGTACTGCCTGCAATCCCAACTGAAGCCCAAGTGACAACTGGAACCGGAAATCCAGGCAAGTGTACCTTGCCATAAAAGCAGTTTAATGATTCATTTCTCTTGATTTATTTTCCTGTGATTATTGTACTTGCTCAACCCTAGGGCCGTGTGACTTGCTTAGAGTCCGATCATAGTCGGGTGCCAACACCGTACGCGGGGTTGGGCAATGTCATTTAGAGATGGAAATCGTGACATTTATAATCTTGTACTTGCCCTATCAAGTACTTATTACCCAGGACACCTGACACAGAGCATGAGACAGAATCTTCCTGAAATATTCAAGGTGATTCTGAGTAGGTTCCAGGATTTATGACTTAGACATTACATTCCTAGACATTATGTTCATAGATATGGTATGACTTACTGCATTAGATATGATCGTACGTGACGTGGACATGAGGCATCGTGGACATGATATGTATGATTACATTGGGTGGGGAGAGACACACAGGCTACAGGCTGATTATATATATAAATTCATAGTAAACACATAGTAAAATTCATAGTATAGCTGCTACCGGCTCCCAGACACAGAGCTTGTAGTGGTATCAGCCTAAGTTTAGTGATGCTCTCAACTTGCATTTCACATAGATGGTTATATAGTTGACCCTATTGTTTCATTAACTGCTTTACTGCATTTATTTTGGCTTGTGTTTTCTTGTACCTTGCTATGTCCTCTGAGGACCTGGATCCGGATTATGTCCCCAGGATTTGAAGACGAGGTTTATCCAGAAGTCTACGGAACAGGTGCTCTTCACGGAACAGTACCCGTAGCTGAAGACGAGGTGATCGCTGAGGGCTTCTCCTGAACCATTGCTTCGCCATGCTCAGTCATTATTTCATGTTTAATTAAACTCTTTAATTTCTGTTTATGAGATCATTGTACCAGACTTATATCGGGTTGTTCCCCGAATACTTTGCTGAGACTGGATGTTTAAATTACTTTCCTTATTGCTGTTGATTTATATTCTTTTCTGTGGATGAGATTAGTTCTGAATTATTGTTATAGACCTTATATACAGCTTAAGTATGCCCGATGGATCCATTAAATTGGGTTTGTCCATCGGTGCATGCTGCTGGCCATTGCCACGCTTCTCTAGTCCCTCGTCATTTTGGGACTGGGGCGTGACAAGGTCACCATGGCAGTTCCTGAACTAGGGGACTGCAGCACGATAAGTTAAGTGTGATTTATGATAAGAAAGATCGGGGGAGCAATATTCGTTCAGGACTATATCAGGCGGCTCTGGGAGCCAATTCGTTTGTGAACATAGAAAAGTTTTAGCAAGTTTGCGATATGTGATCTGCGATTCGATCAAGTTTATGATATGTGATTTATGATTTGGAGCAAGTTCATGATATATGATTTGGAAGATTTGTGTTCCTGCACGGTACGCCGGGGCACCGGGGCCGATCCAATCCAGAAGGAATAATTTTGATAGCCGTCCGTTTTGGGTGTGATGGTGCATATGGCTCCACAGTACCAATATTGTATCCATCTGTCCAGAGGCTATAACTCGTCCTTTATGGCTATGCCAGTGACCTTTTGTTCATATAGACTAAGTTTGGCTCGATTGCGGCAATCTATGTGCGAGTTCGCTTGCATTAAATCGAGTAACCTATACATTTGAACACATCTGAGAAAATCTGAGTAGAACGTTTAATACCTGTGATAAGGGAATTTGATGCACGCCACTTTGTACTTAGACATATGAAAGCACAATACGTTATTTAGTGCAAGCGTAACACATTTGAGGCAAGAACTCGTTCGTGACACTAAGCTTTGTTAGTGCACTATTTTTTTCGTTTCATACATTATATGCTGGTTAACTTGGTTTTATGAATTTGGACAGGGAAGGATGAATGGTAAGTTGGTAAGTTTTGCCGTGTTTCTCTTATATTGCACGGCGCACTGCCACACAAGTTAGGCTTTGTATCTTATGCCATGAAACTGATCCCAAGGCAAGACTAGAAAGATAACTTAATAGTTGGTGCACAAAACTAATATAACTTGTTTAGATTTGTCGAGCGGGCGAGAAGCCTCTCCACCAGTGCATTTATATACTGATAACTCACCAAATTGCTTGCAGGGTGTGGAAGAATCTCGTTCGGTACAAAGTATTCCTTCGTGCGCGCTAAGGCGTGGAGTTGGCTCTGGAGCCTTGGAGTGTTATGTTCGGAGCTGAAGCACATATACAAGACATAATGTTGGAACATCGCCTATGTATTATCCCATGTTGTAATCCACTTGGCACACTTGTATTATTTCAAGAGAGAGAGAGCGCTTAAGCGACTTGTAATATCGACCTAGCGCCCCTTGTAATATTTTTTGATTATCAATAAAGAGCTTATTTTTGTTTTATACTTGTGTTCATTCAATGCTTCCACTATGACTACTCTGTGAACTTGTTATCTATTGCCTGTTCGGTTTCTTATTTTGCTGTATTCGAATAATCTGTGTGACTCTATGGCTTAGTTATTCTCTGTCTGTTCAGATTATGACCTTGTGCGGGCGCAGCTTGTACTCGCGCGGCATTATGTCCTGATGGGAACGATCGTCCTACGGGAGCGCTGACATGGTGATTCGCGTCCAGTGGGGACAGAAGAACCTGTGGGAGATCAGGGCATGATATATTGGTATCAGAGCACGGCTTTACGTCCTTGGACTTCGTATCGATTCTCTCAGTTTTTGAAAGCTCATTCGTGGCTAAAGAAGTATACGCTCTTTCTCATTGTTTCGTTGGGATATTCCATACAATGAGTCTAAATATTTTTGAAAAATATATGTGAATGATATGATTGCTTGAATGTGATAGTTATACGAAGGACTTTGTGCCGATTTGTGTCGGACTTTGTGGGAATAGACTCGTGCTTGAAATTTGTAAGTTATGTGCGACCCAGAAAATCCTACCCTAAATGCTAGCAAGCTTGTATGCGAGATTATAATATCATTCAGATGGGATAGCTATGCACACAGCCTTTTGGATAAGTCATGTTAGGTATCGAGCACCTAGACCCTTTGGTGCGAGCAAGTTTACAAGCGAGATTTATATATCGTTTGGATAAGTTAAGCCAGACTTAGAATGGATATCGATAGAAATGTTATCGATAAATAGCTAAGACAAATCTGGGGAGTCGTGCCTGGTTTTGAGATATAGTTCAAACGTTTATTCGTATCGATAAGTTACGACACAAAATATAGTTTTTGCGGATGACTATCGATAGAGGTATATAAGATATTAAAATTTATCGAGGCAACACATAGGGATCGTGCTTAAGTTTAAGGAACGAGTTGGATGGATTGATATGAACACGATTAAGAATTTAATTGGATGACTCGATTCTTAAGTGGTGTATGCGATAGCTCAGGAATGAATAAGCAAATTGAAGATTCGTAGAGTATAGCTCAAACCCTGAGTGGTGTATTGATCGTCTTAGCAATGTTCGAGCGAATTAAAGATTTTGAGATAGCAAACGAGTCTAGCAGAAAATAACGTAATTGTGTAAAGCATTAGTATAAGTAATGACTAGCAAGTAAGAAAATTTGAAGGAATCGTACGAGATTTGATTCGAACGAGTTAGAATGAGTTGAACAATGATAAGGCTTATATCGATATATATACAGAGCATTAGATTTAATATCTGGGTCGAGAAAACTTAGTAAATCATACGAGTGATTTTAAATTGAATCAAACATATTAAAACTTGAGTTGAGATGAAATAATCGAGGAAGCGATCAGAGTTAGTGCAATTGGAATAATGACGCGAATGAATGATAGCGCGCACAAAATTTTTGGATTGAGTAGGATATCGCTCAATAGAATTTATCTTGATTATAGATATTATGATTTCAAATAAATAGACCTGATATGGTATCGATAAGTTGAAAGATAGCACAGATTGATGCAAGTAAAGGAATTTTATGATTTGAAGATTGAGATAAGGCGATAAAGGGATTGAACTTGAGTTGGACGAACGATCTTAAGTCTAGTTCGAAAGATAACACTCGACATCAAGCCCGAATGAGAATGATTATCCTGCAGGAGCATTGGTGTAGTAATTTTATGTCAGCGGGGATGTCGAACTCGCGAGAACATGGTCGAAGATTATACAAATGGACTCGATAAAATAGAACAAAACGAAAGTGGATAGACTTTGGCTTGAGGATTTGAACTTAGTTGTTTGAGGAATGCTAAAAGTAGACTACGAATTGATTGAACGGTAACATTAAAGTTAGATAATTTGGCTAGACGAATTATGATCACGGCATGAACGGTTATTAGATGAAAATGACTTAGTGGATTAATATATAACTTTAATGAAACAAAGTATAACGATAAGGTATATTAATTATTTTGATGATAACTGTAATATTGATGTTCTTATCCTGTGCAAGCATAACTCCTTGCTCGTACATGCGTCACACCCAAATTATAATGATTATCCTACGGAAGCGTTGGCATGGTGATTTCACGTCTAGCGGGGATGATCAAACTTGCGGGAGACCGAAGGGTGACAATTGAAGGATCGTCTTGACTTGTGGTTCAACACGATAAGACAAGTTTGAGAATACAAGTGAATCAGAAGTATTTTAAGGATGAATTAATCTAGAACATGAAGTAAGACATGCTTGATGGTTTCATGAACGAATTTGATAGAAACAGATAGAAACAGACTCGGATCCTATGCAACGAATGTGTTGATGTGGATAGGAATATCTATGCTCGATGTTTAGAAATTTGAGTGAAACGAGCTTAGGTAGAATACCCCGTATGAAAGAACAATGGTTTGACCTTAGGAATTAGGAAGAGTATCGTATAACAAATTTGTACAATAAGAATCGTGAACTTGTAATATACCTATGCCCCTGTGAGCCAACCTAGCGGTTAGGCAGACGATCCTATGTCGAGTGAAAGAAACTTGTGTGACCGACTTTAGGATATTATTTGAGCAAGCCATAGAACTGGGAAAGCAAGACTTAGAGTTAGGGTTGGATCGATAAGTGTACATTGTGTTTAACACGAACGAAATGGACGGTAGGACTTGGAGGCTAGTCGGTTGATCGGATAGATCATGCTTAATAGTCATTCAATGTTATTTTAAGTGGGATTGAAAATGACATAGATTTTGATTGACCCCGTCTGAGGTATCATTGTGATTTGTAAGACAAGAACCCTTGATATTTTTATGAGTATCTTGTCCGACTTCGCTATCATTGAGTTTGGTTGAATGCATATATTTGAGGGATGCCTTGAACGTGTGCATGATCCAAGACTCGGTGATATATTAAACCCGAGTGCAAAGACTTCGCTATTGCTAAGTTGGTTGACATGTATATGTTTGGGGGACACCTTGAATATGTGAATGATCTAGACTCGCGATATGTTGTCTAGTGCAAGTGAATATATTAGATTTGCATGGACGAGTATAACGATGTGGTTAATTTTGCCTTAGTCTAAGATCTTCATAAATAATAGATCATGCCCTGCTTTAAGCGATATATGTTCTGTACTAAGGCACAGTAGAGACCGAGTCAGAGCTTAGATTGAGTGATAGAGTTATTCAATAGAACAGACCCAGCACGCATGTGACACAGAACGAGGGAAACGAGTAGGAACTTGTGTTCAAAAGGGTCTAAGGATACAAAGTAAGATGTTTAAGTTAGATTCATTAGTGTGCGATAGAACAGTTTGTGCTCAGGAAGTCTCATGGACGAGACTTGTTCTGAGTAGTATATAATATAATGACCCACTCCGCGTCAATGTGGAGAGCCGATTCAAATAGTGCAAGTGCAATGATCCATATCTCTTTGCTAGACGATAAAGAGTCAATTGAGGCAAAGAAATTTAAACTTGGCCCTTCAGGAGTTCAGACTTAGACTTTCAAAGATGGGCTCGGAGTATCGCTCGGCTGAGGCGAATTATTGCTAAGGTGGGTGGCTACGATAAACCTGTCTTTGCTTAGCCTACACACTTAAAAATATGGATGATACATGCTAGTCGCTGGGCAAATCACCCCTTGCATGCTAATAAGAATACAATGCACCTAGCTAAGGGAATAATCTCATCTTGTATTGCTTGTGTTAGAACATGAAAATAAAACTTGGCTTAAATTTGGACCCTCGTATGCTACCTTAGCTTCGTGCAAGTAGACTCCGCTAATACTTCGAGTAGATCAATATATACTCTTTGTAGTACACTATTTCACATGTTTACACTACTCATCTTATAGATTATGCCGCGATTCAATGAAATCTTCATGCTCGTGCTAGTCGTACTGCTTATTTTTCGAGTAGACTGTTATCTGGTCAAGTATAGTATTTCACCTTTGTAATGTGCCATAGTTATCTCGTAAATTTATGCCACGACCTGGAACACAATTCGGAACATGATTCACTTCGTTTGACCGAAAGACTATCAAATAGTCGTTTCATGCAAGTTTGAACATGAAAGCATTCGGGACCGTTAGGTCACCAAGGCAGTTCTTGGACTAGGGGACTGCAGCACGGTAAGTTAAGTGTGAGTTATGATCGGACAGCTCGGGGAGCAATATTCGTTCAGGACTATATCAGGCAGCTTTGGGAGCCAATTCGTTTGTGAACATAGAAAAGGTTTGAGCAATTTTGTGATATGTGATTTGCGATTCGATGAAGTTTGTGATATGTGATTTATGATTTGGAGCAAGTTCATGATATATAATTTGGAAGATTTGTGTTTACACGATCACGGACAACCTGTGCACAGGGTATTTTATGTTCCTGCGGACGGTATGCTGGGGCATTGGGGTTGATCTGATCCGAACGAAACAATTTCGATAGCCGTTCATTTTGGGTGTGATGGTGCAGATGGATCCACGGTACCAATATTGAATCCATCCGTCCAGAGGCTATAACTCGTCATTTATGGCTATGCCAGTTGTCACGTCCCGATCTCCCGCAGGCTAATCGGCCGTCCCCTCTAGGCGAGAATCACCCTCGCCAGCGCTCCCGCGGAACGATCGCTTGACCCATCCGGGCGTGATGCCGCACGAGCGTGATCTACGCCCGTGCAAGGCCATGGTTCATTGGCTGGCGACAAGAGTTCTAAGCCACAGAGTCGCACAGATTGTCCGAGTGCAGCGGAGTCATGAACGCATAGGCAATTGGTAACAAGTTCACTGAGTTGACAATATAGCGAAAGTATCGAAACACAAGTTGAAGTAAAGCAAGCTCTTTTATTGATATGAATAAGTGTTATAGGCGGCGTATAGCCGAGATTACAAGTCGCTCAAGCCTCTCTCTCTGAAACAGTAAAAGCGTACCAAGTGGCTATAATTTGTGGAATGATTGTACAGGCGATGTTCAGGCGACGCTCCAACATTATGTCTTGTATATGTGCTTCAGTCCCGGACGCACCGTTGCAAGGCTTCAGAGGGAACTCCTGGCCTTAGCACGCACGAAGGAGGCATCCGCACCGAACGAGGTTCTCCCACACCGTGCATACAGACTGGTAGATTATCAGTACATTGAATGCACTGGTGGGGAAGCTACTCGCCCCCTCGACAAAATCCAAACACGTAATATAAGTTCCGTGCACCAACTATTAAGTTGTCTTTCTAGTTACCTTAGGATCAGTTTCATGCAAATATTGAATAGCCTAATCCGTGTGGCAGTGCACCGTACAACATGAGAGAAAACATGGCGAGACTTACCAGCTTACCAACTCTCCTTCCCTGTCCAAGGCAAACATTATTAATTCAAGCACGGGCAAGTATAAACATTCAGGGGCATAGCATACGCAAACACGAGGGTCATTTTATCATGATCGTTCAGGTGTTCATTTGATGCGATGCAATGACTCGCACGCGGATAGCCGCTAAGCGAGGATAACTTATCTGTATGAACAGGAGTCGCTGGCATAGCCATAAAGGACAGGTGTAGCACATGAAAGAAAATGAAAAGCAACGCACAGATCAGGAGCGCTACAGGTCATTCCTTCCGAGTCAGGCGGCTACTTAGTCTGTGAGCAAGAATGGCATGAAGGATAAGTTCACAGGCGCTACACGCCATTCTGCCCGAAGCAGGCAGACTAACAGGGGTTCCTGTCCGGATCGGATCGGCCCGGTGCCCCGGAGACCGTCCGCAGGAACAAAGTGTCACGACCCGCACCCGAAAAATCGGGCATGAGTCGTGGGTACGTCCAGCCTACGCCGCAGCATCGGCGGTAGAACGTTGTCTAGGTCAACTATCTAGATAATAATCTCACACACAAAAATGGCCATGACCTCTCCAAAAGGAGGACAACCACACAAACAATATAAACCTGTCAAGATCTCAACTCCAAACGGAGCAGCAAATATCACAAAGATAATCACAATATACTCAATCACGAATCTAAGCACGATAAGATAACACAGAGATCTAATAACTATAAAGTCTAACCAACAACAACTACTACAACAACCACAACATCAATAATAATAATACAACATCCAAAATAATATACAAACAAGGTCTCAATCCAAAACCGGAGACAAATCCGGTGCTAAAAGCTAATAAAAACAACTATAAGGTCCCAGTGATCCCGGCTACCAACCCGGAAATCACCCCTAAACTAGAGGGTCCCTGTCTGCACCATCGACAGACTCAGGTCCATAAAATGTCGGACACCAATCCTCCGGATACTCTGAAAAATATGTCCAGTCAGGACTGGAGCAAGTACATCTCTAACAGCAGTTCCATTTAAATGATAAAAACTATAAAACAGAAACAGTTATAGCAAGTAGCAAGAAGAATAAAGCAAGTATAAAACAAGGAAATATGTATAACTGGTGCATAAAGGTAAAGATGCATGGATATCAGAGCAAGATAGTAATAACTGCAAGATACAAGAAATCTACACTAAGAGTAAGTCTGCGCACATGAACGTGTAGCGAGTCCAGCATGAAAAATATGTAGTGAGTCAAGTCCAAGAACATGTAAGTGAGACAAGTCAAGAAATACATGAGAGTCCAGACTATAAAGAATGAACTCGGTGTCTTTGAAATACTTGTTTCGACAGGTAAACGGCTAGGGGTAAGTTCGGCTCACCGTGCACTGGGTGCGCGGCTGCTATCATTCCAGATTAGACCAGAGGGAGTGATTCCTGATGATGCCAGATAGGAATGTTTACATGTCTACTCGAGTATTTCCCTGCCCCGACTAATACAAGTGGATCCAAGACCCGACACGCAAATCAAGATGAGTCCAGCCTGAACATGAATGATGCCTGTAGTGATGCCTGTAGGTGATGCCAGTAGTGATTCCAGAATAGAGGTCAGAAACATGAAATGTACGTGTCGTAAGTAAATGAATCCAGAAATATCAATCAGTGTCCCGTGTTGTGCCAGAATAATCAGATGATACTATACTAGAAGCTGAATCATAATAATCATCAGATAATAAAAACTATCAGAGAATATACTCGCCTGACGTCCTGAGCAACTGGCGATCCGAACCGGTGTCGCAAGGACCTAATACGAAAAGCAAGGTTAAACAGGGTTCTAATAAGTTAAATAGATATAAAATAATTAAAAATAGGCTTCTAGGGTCGTTCTAGGTCAAACGGGTCAAACCGGTGAAATCTGGGTCAAAAAGTCAACTCTGGGTCCAAAAAGTCAACTCTGGGTCAAAACTAGGTCAAAAGTTGACTTTGGCGGTCAACCGAGTCAACTACGGTCAAGTCTGGGTCAAACTAGGGTGCTCCTGAAATTCTAGGTCAAACCGAGCTCATTAAGCTAGAAAACTCACAAACTCGCCTCCTTGAGATACCGGGATACCCTCGGTATCCGATACCTCAACCTAGGCTACGCACCCCGCCTATACCCTCTAAAACCTATGCTAGCACGCGTAAATATATACACATAAGCATATAAAAATCACTCAAATACTATTCCTAGGCTATTGCTCAAAAACTCCGCTTGAAACCCAATACCTTGGTTATCTTAAGGTATTGAAATACCTCGGTATCTCAAGGTATTGAGATACCGCTCTAAACTCAACCCGACTACCCCTCTAGCTAACTAACTATGCATAAACATATATATCTAGCTATAATCTAGGCTAAAATATAGATATCTAATACATATAGGCATATACCTATATATCTATATATATATATCTCACAACACACATATACCTTACCTTATACCCATTCTCAATACATATATATCTATATCTAGTCTCTATACCTTTATATAACTATATGTATAGGCTATTATACATATATCTAACACATATAAGTATCTACATAGCTATATGTATCTATATTCACACATACACACAATACACATATACACATACCTTATATCTATATACCTTACCTTACCTTACCTTACCTTACCTTACCTTACCTTACCTTACTCTCAAATATATAAATATATCTATCTAGATATCTAACTGTCTATCTACCTAAATAACTATGTAGTTATCTAGCTATCTATCTAAGTATCTATATATATAACTATCTATTATCTAGTATCTACCTATCTAATATCTATCTAACTAGATACCTATCTATTTATATCTAGATATCAACTACCTATCTATCTATCTAACTATCCATCTATTATCTATCTATGTATCAAACTATTTACCTATCCATCTAATATTTATATAGTATCTTGATATCTATCTATTCATAAATCTATCTATTTATATCTAGCTATCTACTTACCTATGTATCTATGTATCTATCTATCTATCTATCTATTTATTTATCTAACTTATCTATCTATCTAACTATAGATATATATATCTATACATATCACTCTCTCCCTCGCTCGCTGCTAGCTGTTGCTGCTGCTTACCCTGTTGCTGCTTTTCACTGCTGCTGTTGCTGCTTTTCATTGCTGCTGCTGCTACTGCTTTTTACTACTGCTGCTGCTGCTTTTCACTGCTGCTGCTGCTGCTTATTCTGCTGCTGCTGCTGCTTTTCATTGCTGCTACTGCTGCTGCTTTTTAAATGCTGCTGCTGCTGCTGCTTTTTAAATGCTGAAGGCTGCTTTTTAAATGCTGAATGCTGCTGCTTTTTAAATGCTGAATGCTGCTTTTTAAATGCTGAATGCTGCTGCTGCTGCTGTTCATGCTGCCTGCTGCTGCTGTTCAGTCCACCCCCCTCTTACTCTCACACACACACACAACCACATACAGACACACATATATATACATATATCTATCTATATATACAACCATATATATATATATATATATATATATATATATATATATATATATATATATATATATATATATATATATATATATATACACACACAAGCACACTTACACATACATATATATATATACACATAGACATGTACACACACAAGCACATAGATATAAATACACACATATATATACAAATATGTATACATAAACACACATACATATAATTATATACATATATATATATATATAGACACATATACACTAACACAACACAACACACAACAACACACAAACAACACGCCCCACTCACGCCCAACGACCCCGACACTCACCAACACCCTAAAATATATAAAATATAACTCGAAAACTCTAGCACACACTCCCCGATACTAACCCAACGCGCGCACAAGCCCGAAACGAGGAAACCAAGTCGAAATGGCCGTTCGGTCATTTCGACGAACACGTGGTGCGCGGCTCGGAAAATCTCCTGAAACGCACACCAAACGAACTCAGAATCGGCCCAAAATTTACCCATGCGTCCTAAACGATGTCTAGATCCTAGAAAATGTGCTCCCGTATCGATTCTAGGCCCGTGGCGGAAACGCACACGCACTTAGAATCGACGACAACGAAAACCCCCAAATTTGCCCGAAACGCCCGTTTCTCCGTGACACGGCTTCCCGTGTCCGAACGGAGACACGCACTCACCCTCAAGACACCCGACAACGTCTACCTAGGTCCATCTAACCTAGAGCATCACCCAAAATTGGGCCAAATTCGGATTTCACCCAAAATTGACACAAAATCTAGTGTTAAAGTCTCCAAACACTACCCAACTAGTTCCAACTTCCTCCCACGGGTAGCCTAAGGGTCTAGGAAGGTTCTAAACTATTAATTACACTATACAAAAGTAATTACAAGAGGAAAATTAGGGTTTACCTCTTGGGAGTTGGAATCCCAAGCCAAAATCTCCAAAATGCTCCAAATCCTCCAAACCAAGCTTCCAAGCTCCCAATCCAAGCTCCAACACAAAATCTAGGCTCTACCCACCTAGGTTAGGGAAGAATGTAGGGTTAGGGTTAATCATAAAGAAGAATAGAAGAAGAAAGAGGAGAAATGGGAACTTACTTGAGAGCGGGAAGAAGAAAAGAAGGAAGAGTGGAGAATGGAGAAGAAGAAGAAGAAGAATAAAGAATGAAGAAGAAGAGGAAGTGGGGCTGCTGTGAAGCACGGTCTGGGAGGAGTTTTTGGGGCCGGCCATGGTAAATATAAGGTTACACTAATCACAAAATGCCCTCCCAACTCTCGGTTTTGGGTTTTGGGTCCAAAAATACTCAAACTAACTCCAAATCTCTCTCACTAACCTTCTAAAAATATAATAAATATTCTAAAACCCAAAATAAGTCTCACAGGGGTGTGGGCTGGGTCGGACATGGGTCCACTAGGGTCTGACATGGGTCCAGGCTAGCCAAAATCCTAAAACAATCAATAAAAATATAATACAATCATTAATTAATTATAAATATAATTAAATATAAATAATCCACAATTAACTAAATTAAAAAATAAAAAAATACCCGTCTCTGGAAATGGGGTGGTGACAAGCCTATCCTCCTTAGAAAATTTCGTCCTCGAAATTTAAAGTCAATCACACTCTCTCTAGGTCAAACCCCCAACAATCACAGTCAAGAAATTCTACCTAAACAACATATAAGATCAGGGTCCTACTGGTCGTGTTATTACAGTCTCAATCGGGGTCACTACACTATCTACCACAGCACAAAGAAAATCTAACAGGTACTAATGAAGCACACCACAGGAATGAAAAAGGACAGGAAGAAGAAACAAGAGACAGACCTGCTAATCCGACATCCGTAGCATCGGCCTCCTCGACCGTCAATGCATAAGCCCTGCCCTGCTGGGGTGTATCCCTCTGCTGGTGCGGGACATGATGCTGTGCCACAGATGGCCTAGCTCCAACTCTCTGATCCTGTGCTCCACCCAATGGAGGTGCAGTAGGACAATCTCGCATCTGGTGAGCAGCGGATCCACAGAACAAACACACCTTCAGCCTCCTCCTACAAACATCCCAGGTGTGTCCTGCCTTCCTGCAGTAGGCACAAGTGGGCACCCTCTGATCTTGACCCTGTTGCGCTGCCTTCTGCACATAGGGACGCTTAGCTGGTCCCGCACTACCACTGGCACTGCCTGAATCATCCCTGCCTCTCTTGGACTTGAGCTCCAAGTCATCCTCTGCTCTCTGAGCATCTCCTACTATCTGCTCAAAAGTCGCCTCGCGGTCGCTCCTGGTCAAAGACTTGACCGCCATAACCAAGCCCTTACGAAACTTTCTCGCCTTGGCTGCCTCACTCAAGCCATCTACAAATCTGCCCAGACGACAGAACTCCGCTGCGTACTCGTCCACTGTCATGCTCCCTTGGACGAGTGCCTCAAACTGGCTCTCCAAAGCACTGAGCGCCATATCTGGGAAAAACTTCTCCTTAAAAAGCCTCTTGAAAGCCTCCCAAGTAAGCCCTGGCGCCGCAATCCTCGTATCTGTGCGATACCATGTCAAGGCGAGGTCGAACATCTGACTGCCCGCTGCCTCTATCTGCATGCTGTCTGGAATCTGCGCCAGCCTGAAGATGCCCTCAATCTGCTCTATCCAGTCATCCGCGTACAGGATCCCTTCTGTACCACAGAACTCCTTGGGCCGCATCCTCTGAAAATCAATGATACTACCCGGCCTCGGATGCTGAATCTGATCTGCCTGTGGCTGAATCTGTGCCACCCTATCCACTGCTGTCATGGCCACCTGGTGGGCGTTCTCAATGCCCAGCCTTATCACATCCACCTGACGGTGCTGCGTGTCCATCATCTCCCTGAAGAACGCAAACAACTGCGCGGCATCTACTGGAGCAGGAAGTGGTGGAGGAACCACCGGAACGACTGGGGTAGTCCTCGGATCGACAGGTGAAGGAGAATCCCTGAGAGAAGCAGATGCTCCCTCAACCGCAGGAGTGGTGAGTGGAGCGGTAGCAGCTGCCTGAATACGAGCTGGACGAGAGGTAGCAGACCTTTCAGTGGCAACTGCTGGAACGGTACGATGGGATCGTATCTTCGGAGGCATCCTGAACACAGATCAAAAGAAGTCAATACGGCGCAAGATACGATATCATCAAAGAAGGACAGTAATATTTCAAAAGAAATCAATTTCAGAATAATTAGATCGGAATTGTTCCTAGTCGTGATTGAGTACACACTCATCCTAGATCCTAAATCCTATAGCAGCCTCGCAGCAGTACAACTAAGTTGTTGTACCACTACGACATCGCACTAATTGTGAATCGAGACCTGCATGGGCTACCACCAAAAACGTGTCACGACCCGCACCCGGAAAATCGGGCATGAGTCGTGGGTACGTCCAGCCTACGCCGCAGCATCGACGGTAGAACGCTGTCTAGGTCAACTATCTAGATAATAATCTCACACAAAAAAATCGGCCATGACCTCTCCAAAAGGAGGACAACCACACAAACAATATAAACCTGTCAAGATCTCAACTCCAAACGGAGGAGCAAATATCACAAAGATAATCACAATATACTCAATCACGAATCTAAGCACGATAAGATAACACAGAGATCTAACAACTATAAAGTCTAACCAACAACAACTACTACAACAACCACAACATCAATAATAATAATACAACATCCAAAATAATATACAAACAAGGTCTCAATCCAAAACCGGAGACAAATCCGGTGCTAAAAGCTAATAAAAACAACTACAAGGTCCCAGTGATCCCGGCTACCAACCCGGAAATTACCCCTAAACTAGAGGGTCCCTGTCTGCACCATCGACAGGCTCAGGTCCATAAAACGTCGGACACCAATCCTCCGGATACTCTGAAAAATATGTCCAGTCAGGACTGGAGCAAATACATCTCTAACAGCAGTTCCATTTAAATGATAAAAACTATAAAACAGAAATAGTTATAGCAAGTAGCAAGAAGAATGAAGCAAGTATGAAACAAGGAAATATGTATAACTGGTGCATAAAGGTAAAGATGCATGGATATCAGAGCAAGATAGTAATAACTGCAAGATACAAGAAATCTACACTAAGAGTAAGTCTGTGCACATGAACGTGTAGTGAGTCCAGAATGAAAAACATGTAGTGAGTCAAGTCCAGGAACTTGTAAGTGAGACAAGTCAAGAAATGCATGAGAGTCCAGACTATAAAGAATGAACTCGGTGTCTTTGAAATACTTGTTTCGACATATAAACGGCTAGGGGTAAGTACGGCTCACCGCGCACTGGGTGTGCGGCTGCTATCATTCCAGATTAGACCAGAGGGAGTGATTCCTGATGATGCCAGATAGGAATGTTTACATGTCTACTCGAGTATTTCCCCGCCCCGACTAATACAAGTGGATCCAAGACCCGACACGCAAATCAAGATGAGTCCAGCCTGAACATGAATGATGCCTGTAGTGATGCCTGTAGGTGATGCCAGTAGTGATTCCAGAATAGAGGCCAGAAACATGAAATATACGTGTCGCAAGTAAATGAATCCAGAAATATCAATCAGTGTCCCGTGTTGTGCCAGAATAATCAGATGATACTATACTAGAAGCTGAATCATAATAATCATCAGATAATGAAAACTATCAGAGAATGTACTCGCCTGACGTCCTGAGCAACTGGCGATCCGAACCGGTGTCGCAAGGACCTAATGCGAAAAGCAAGGTTAAACAGGGTTCTAATGAGTTAAACAGATATAAAATAATTAAAAATAGGCTTCTAGGGTCGTTCTAGGTCAAACGGGTCAAACCGGTGAAATCTGGGTCAAAAAGTCAACTCTGGGTCTAAAAAGTCAACTCTGGGTCAAAACTAGGTCAAAAGTTGACTTTGGCGGTCAACCGAGTCAACTACGGTCAAGTCTGGGTCAAACTAGGGTGCTCCTGAAATTCTAGGTCAAACCGAGCTCATTAAGCTAAAAAACTCACAAACTCGCCTCCTTGAGATACCGGGATACCCTCGGTATCCGATACCTCAACCTAGGCTGCGCACCCCGCCTATACCCTCTAAAACCTATGCTAGCACGCATAAATATATACACATAAGCATATAAAAATCACTCAAATACTATTCCTAGGCTATTGCTCAAAAACCCCGCTCGAAACCCAATACCTTGGTTATCTTAAGGTATTGAAATACCTCGGTATCTCAAGGTATTGAGATACCGCTCTAAACTCAACCCGACTACCCCTCTAGCTAACTAACTATGCATAAACATATATATCTAGCTATAATCTAGGCTAAAATATAGATATCTAATACATATAGGCATATACCTATATATCTATATATATATCTCACAACACACATATACCTTACCTTATACCCATTCTCAATACATATATATCTATATCTAGTCTCTATACCTTTATATAATTATATGTATAGGCTATTATACATATATCTAACACATATAAGTATCTACATAGCTATATGTATCTATATTCACACATACACACAATACACATATACACATACCTTATATCTATATACCTTACCTTACCTTACCTTACCTTACCTTACCTTACCTTACCTTACTCTCAAATATATAAATATATCTATCTAGATATCTAACTGTCTATCTACCTAAATAACTATGTAGTTATCTAGCTATCTATCTAAGTATCTATATATATAACTATCTATTATCTAGTATCTACCTATCTAATATCTATCTAACTAGATACCTATCTATTTATATCTAGATATCAACTACCTATCTATCTATCTAACTATCCATCTATTATCTATCTATGTATCAAACTATTTATCTATCCATCTAATATTTATATAGTATCTAGATATCTATCTATTCATAAATCTATCTATTTATATCTAGCTATCTACTTACCTATGTATCTATGTATCTATCTATCTATCTATTTATTTATCTAACTTATCTATCTATCTAACTATAGATATATATATCTATACATATCACTCTCTCCCTCGCTCGCTGCTAGCTGTTGCTGCTGCTTACCCTGCTGCTGCTGCTGCTGCTGCTTAAAACTGCTGCTGCTGCTGCTGCTGCTGCTTTTCATTGCTGCTGCTGCTACTGCTTTTTACTACTGCTGCTGCTGCTTTTCACTGCTGCTGCTGCTGCTTATTCTGCTGCTGCTGCTTTTCATTGCTGCTACTGCTGCTGCTTTTTAAATGCTGCTGCTGCTGCTGCTTTTTAAATGCTGAAGGCTGCTTTTTAAATGCTGAATGCTGCTGCTTTTTAAATGCTGAATGCTGCTTTTTAAATGCTGAATGCTGCTGCTGCTGCTGCTGCTGTTCATGCTGCCTGCTGCTGCTGTTCAGTCCACCCCCATCTTACTCTCTCACACACACACACACACACAACCACATACAGACACACATATATATACATATATATATATATATATATATATATATATATATATATATATATATATATATATATATATATATACACACAAGCACACTTACACATACATATATATATATACACATAGACATATACACACACAAGCACATAGATATAAATACACACATATATATACAAATATGTATACATAAACACACATACATATAATTATATACATATATATATATATATATATATATATATATATATATATATATATATATAGACACATATACACTAACACAACACAACACACAACAACACACAAACAACACGCCCCACTCACGCCCAACGACCCCGACACTCACCAACACCCTAAAATATATAAAATATAACTCGAAAACTCTAGCACACACTCCCCGATACTAACCCAACGCGCGCACAAGCCCGAAACAAGGAAACCAAGTCGAAATGGCCGTTCGGTCATTTCGACGAACACGTGGTGCGCGACTCAGAAAACCTCCTGAAACGCACACCAAACGAACTCGGAATCGGCCCAAAATTTACCCACGCGTCCTAAACGATGTCTAGATCCTAGAAAATGCACTCCCGTGTCGATTCTAGGCCCGTGGCGGAAACGCACACGCACTTAGAATCGACGACAACAAAAAACCCCAAATTCGCCCGAAACGCCCGTTTCTCCGCGACACGGCTTTCCGTGTCCGAACGGAGACTCGCACTCACCCTCAAGACACCCGACAACGTCTACCTAGGTCCATCTAACCTAGAGCATCACCCAAAATTGGGCCAAATTCGGATTTCACCCGAAATTGACACAAAACCTAGTGTTAAAGTCTCCAAACACTACCCAACTAGTTCCAACTTCCTCCCACGGGTAGCCTAAGGGTCTAGGAAGGTTCTAAACTATTAATTACACTATACAAAAGTAATTACAAGGGGAAAATTAGGGTTTACCTCTTGGGAGTTGGAATCCCAAGCCAAAATCTCCAAAATGCTCCAAATCCTCCAAACCAATCTTCCAAGCTCCCAATCCAAGCTCCAACACAAAATCTAGGCTCTACCCACCTAGGTTAGGGAAGAATGTAGGGTTAGGGTTAATCATAAAGAAGAATAGAAGAAGAAAGAGGAGAAATGGGAACTTACTTGAGAGTGGGAAGAAGAAAAGAAGGAAGAGTGGAGAATGGAGAAGAAGAAGAAGAAGAATGAAGAAGAAGAGGAAGTGGGGCTGCTGTGAAGCACGGTCTGGGAGGGGTTTTTGGGGCCGGCCATGGTAAATATAAGGTTACACTAATCACCAAATGCCCAAAATGCCCTCCCAACTCTCGATTTTGGGTTTTGGGTCCAAAAACACTCAAACTAACTCCAAATCTCTCCCACTAACCTTCTAAAAATATAATAAATATTCTAAAACCCAAAATAAGTCTCACAGGGGTGTGGGCTGGGTCGGACATGGGTCCACTAGGGTCTGACATGGGTCCAGGCTAGCCAAAATCCTAAAACAATCAATAAAAATATAATACAATCATTAATTAATTATAAATATAATTAAATATAAATAATCCACAATTAACTAAATTAAAAAATAAAAAAAATACCCGGCTCTGGAAATGGGGTGGTGACACAAAGATCAGGAGAATCTCACTTGAAACAAGTTGTCCGCGATATGCAGGTCAGGGTCAGGTTCAGGAACAAGTTCAAGGCAGGATATATATATATATATGAACAAGTTATATGGAACAAGTTCGAGTCAGGATATATATATATGGAACTTGTTGAGGCAGGATCGTTGATTCAGTAGTTTGCTCCACGAGCTGTGATTCAGTGCTTTATTCATTTAGGGTGCAAATTTCCTGGTTCGGGAATTGCCTTGGTGACCTAACGGTCCCGGACACTATCAGGTTCTTCCATGCGCGGAACGACTACTTAGTAGTCTCCCAGGGTTTGGATAAAAATATGGCAACATTCAAGCAGACAAGCATGCGTTTCTATGGAACACAATTAAACACGTTTGCTCGGACCCGAAGGTAAGCCGAGAGATAAAACCGTTTGGGACTTAGCATGCGAGGGTCTGAATATAAGCAGTATTTCCATTTTCTATGTTCTAGCATAAGCAATACAAGTTGGGATTATTCCCTTAGCTAGGTGCGTTGGATTCATTAGCATGCAGGGGTGAATCACCTAGCGACTAGCATGAACATTCCAAATTTTATGTGTGCTGGCTAAGCAAAGATAAGTTCACCGTAGCCACCCACCTTAGCGATGATTTGCCTCGGTAGAGCGATACGTCAAGCAAGCCTCTTAAAGCCTAAGTCAGATTCCTGTAGGGACAAGTCTGGATATCCTTTGCTTCTTGATCGAGACAAAACGGGTCGGGACAGTTGCACTTTTGCCGATTGAGTCGGCAGTCCGCTTGAGCAGAACGGGGTGTTATATCTTACCCAACTCAGAAAAAGTCTCGTCCTCGAGACTTACTGAGGACAAGCAGTAATCTAGGGTTGAGGCAATCCTAGACAAGTTATTGTACTTGTTCATTTGGATGTTCACTTGCACAAGCGTCGAAATCAGCATATCGCTTAGACTGGATCGTGCGCACTTTTGAAGTACACTTCTAGCGTGAACACGTCAACCAGCTTAGTCATAGCGAAGTCTTAGCACTCGAGTTTCACCTTTCTTAAGTCTTGGATGGTGCACTAGTTCAAGGCGTCCCTTGAATAGATGTATTCAACCAAACTTAGAGTCAGTGAAATCGGACAAGCTACTAGCGATACTCTCAAGGGTTCGCACAGGTTGGCACAAAGGCCACTCGCAGCATAGCATCATACAAGCAAGCATATCATTACATTCAAAACGTATTTTGAAAGTATTTAGACTTATTGTTGGAATATCCCATCGAGGTATTGAAAGAGAGCGTGCACATAACCCACGAACGAGCTTTCGAAACTGAGATATTGAATCGAAGTCCAAAGGCGTAGAAGCCAGGCTCTGATACCACTATGTCACGTCCCGATCTCCCGCAGGCTAATCGGCCGTCCCCGCTAGGCGAGAATCACCCTCGCCAGCGCTTCCACGGAAAGATCGCTTGACCCATCCGGGCGTGATGCCGCACGAGCGTGATCCACGCCCGTGCAAGGCCATGGTTCATTGGCTGGCGACAAGAGTTCTAAGCTACATAGTCGCACAGATTGTCCGAGTACAGCGGAGTCATGAACGCATAGGCAATCGGTAACAAGTTCACTGAGTTGACAATATAGCGAAAGTATCGAAACACAAGTTAAAGTAAAGCAAGCTCTTTTATTGATATGAACAAGTGTTACAGGCGGCGTATAGCCGATATTACAAGTCGCTCAAGCCTCTCTCTCTGAAACAGTAAAAGCATGCCAAGTGGCTACAATTTGTGGAATGATTGTACAGGCGATGTTTAGGCGACGCTCCAACATTATGTCTTGTATATGTGCTTCAGTCCCGGACATACCGTTGCAAGGCTTCAGAGGGAACTCCTGGACTTAGCACGCATGAAGGAGGCATCCGCACCGAACGAGGTTCTCCCGCACCCTGTATACAGACTGGTGGATTATCAGTACATTGAATGCACTGATGGGGAAGCTACTCGCCCGCTCGACAAAATCCAAACACGTAATATAAGTTACGTGCACCAACTATTAAGTTGTCTTTCTAGTTGCCTTAGGATCAGTTTCATGCAAATATTGAATAGCCTAATCCGTGTGGCAGTGCGCCGTGCAACATAAGAGGAAACACGACGAGACTTACCAGCTTACCAACTCTCCTTCCCTGTCCAAGGCAAACATTATTAATTCAAGCACGAGAAAGTATAAACATTCAGGGGCATAGCATACGCAAACACGAGGGTCATTTTATCATGATCGTTCATGTGTTCATTTGATGCGATGCAATGACTTGCACGCGGATAGCCGCTAAGCGAGGATGACTTATCTATATGAATAGGAGTCGCTGGCATAGCCATAAAGGACAAGTGTAGCACATGAAAGAAAATAAAAAGCAACGCACGGATCAGGAGCGCTACAGGTCATTCCTTCCGAGTCAGGCGGCTACTTAGTCTGTGAGCAAGAATGACGTGAAGGATAAGTTCACAGGCGCTACACACCATTCTGCCCGAAGCAGGCAGACTAACAGGGGTTCCTGTCCGGATCGGATCAGCCCGGTGCCTCGGAGACCATTCGCAGGAACAGAGATCAGGAGAATCTCACTTGAAAGAAGTTGTCCGCGACATGCAGGTCAGGGTCAGATTCAGGAACAAGTTCAAGGCAGGATATATATATATATATGAACAGGTTATATGGAACAAGTTCGAGTCAGGATATATATATATATGGAACTTGTTGAGGCAGGATCATTGATTCAGTAGTTTGCTCCACGAGCTGTGATTCAGTGCTTTATTCATTTATGGTGCAAATTCCCTGGTTCGGGAATTGCCTTAGTGACCTAACAGTCCCGGACACTATCAGGTTCTTCCATGCGCGGAACGACTACTTAGTAGTCTCCCGGGGTTTGGATAAAAACATGACAACATTCAAGCAGACAAGCATGCATTTCTAAGGAACATAATTAAACACATTTGCTCGGACCCGAAGGTAAGTCGAGAGATGAAACTGTTAGGGATTTAGCATGCGAGGGTCTGAATATAAGCAGTATTTTCATTTTCCATGTTCTAGCATAAGCAACACAAGTTGGGATTATTCCCTTAGCTAGGTGCGTTGGATTCATTAGCATGCAGGGGTGAATCACCTAGCGACTAGCATGAATATTCTAGATTTTATGTGTGCTGGCTAAGGAAAGACAAGTTCACCGTAGCCACCCACCTTAGCGATGATTCGCCTCGGTAGAGCGATACGTCAAGCAAGCCTCTGAAAGCTTAAGCCAGATTCCTGTAGGGACAAGTCTGGATATCCTTTGCTTCTTGATCGAGGCAAAGCGGGTCGGGACAGTTGCACTTTTGCCGATTGAGTCGGCAGTCCGCTTGAGCGGAACAGGGTGTTACACCAGTGACCTTTTGTTGATATAGACTAAGTTTGGCTCAATTACGGCAATCCGCGTGCTAGTTTGTTTGCATTGAATCGAGTAACCTGTATATTTGAACACATCTGAGTAAATCTGAGTAGAACGTTTAATACCTGTGATAAGGGAATTTGATGCATGCCACTTTGTACTTAGAGATATGAAAACACAATAAGTTATTTAGTGCAAGGTAACACAGTTGAGGCAAAAACTCGCTCGTGATACTAACCTTTGTTTGTGCACTATTTTGTTTCGTTTTATACATTATATGCTGGTTAACTTGGTTTTATGAATCTGGACAGGGAAGAATGAATGATAAGTTGGTAAGTTTCGTCGTGTTTCTCTTATATCGTATAGTGCACTGCCATACGAGTTAGCCTTTGTATCTTATACCATGAAACTGATCCTAAAATAAGACTAGAAAGATAACTTAATAGTTGGTGCATGGAACTAATATAACATGTTTGGATTTATCGAGCGGGAGAGAAGCCTCCCCACCAATGCATTCAAGTACTGATAACCCACCAGATTGATTGTAGGGTGCAGAAGAACCTCGTTCGATGTGGAGTATCCCCTCTTGCGCGCTAAGGCGTGGAGTTGGCTCTGGAGCCTTGGAGGGTTGCGTCTGGAGTTGAAGCACATATACAAGATATAATGTTGGAACATCGCCTATGTATTATCCCATGTTGTAAGGCGCTTGGCATGCTTGTATTATTTCAAGAGAGAGAGAGAGAGAGAGAGAGAGAGAGAGAGAGAGAGCTTGAGCGACTTATAATCTCGACCTAGCTCCGCTTGTAATATTTTTTGATTATCAATAAAGAGCTTATTTTTGTTTCATACTTGTGTTCATTCAATGCTTCCGCTATGACAACTCTATAAACTTGTTATCTATCGCCTGTTTGATTTCTTATTCCGCTGCATTCGAATGATATATGCGACTCTGTGGCTTAGTTATTCTCTGCATGTTTGTATCATTGCCTTGCTCAGGCGTAGCTTGTACTCGCATGTCATCATATCCTGATGGGACCAATCATCCTGCGGGAGCGTTGTTGCGATGATTCGCGTCCAGCGGGGACGGAAGAACCTGCGGGAGATCAGGACGTGACATCCTCCGGCCGATCTTCCCTCGGAATCTTTGGTGAGTTTTTACTTCTTTCTTCTTCTCTCTCTCATTTGTTTTGAGGAGGAGAACTAAAAATGTTTTTCTCTCTATACATGTTAAGAATTGGGCTAGGGCCCAAGAGAAATCAACTAAGAAAATTTGGGCTTCTCTAAGTAAATTATGTTTGGGTCAGTAATTAGACTCTAATAAGGTTTTTATAAATTTAGTAGAATAATTTAGCACGAACTCAAATGGTAGATTATTTCACTAGGTTGGAATTATAACTATGTAGGTATCTTCAGAAATAAAAGAATTCTTTGTGGGCCGAGCCATTATTTTATGAGCGAATTTGGGGCCCAAGCCAGTAAACAGTAATTGGTAATATAGTTGGACTAAATAAAGTACTTATCAGATTTTTAAATAGTTTAGGAATTATATAAATAAACCACATGAATAAAAAGGTGAAAGATAATAACTATAATTCTTAAGAATAAATTACAATTTGAATTAAGAAATCGTTAGGGAGAATTTCAAGAATTTTGTTGGACTAGGAATTTCTAGAAAATTCTTTAAATAAATATCAATGAAGGATTAAGGCTTTTATTATAATTTAGAGCCATACTAGAAATTTCTAGAATTTAGAATATAATAATTAAATGTTGTCTTTATAGGTGGACTTATTAAAACTTTCACTTTTGGAGGAGGCAAGTACTTTACCCGTTCCAGTTTATTATTATACTTTTATTTACATAGTCGTGACAAAATCGGTTACTCAAGATTTGACTAGTGTTCATGGATTATTACTTCGTGATTCCTTGTGTCTTTTCTAGAATCCATATGTATATGTCGGGTGAGGAAAATACTCTAATAGATATGTAGACCACCCCGAACTATTCCATAGTCTTACGTGACTGACAGAGGTCGTATACGACGCATGCGACGAGCTTGACATTACCCCTAGTCGTCTACATGTCAAAACATGTATTTTATACACTTATCTACTTATTGTATTTCAGTTGCAATACTTGTGCATGTTGTTCCATTTATTTCAGATTATATATTATTTACTTACTTTATTATATGTGTTTGCATTGTGTATTGTGCTTTGCTCCATCCTGACTAGATAGTTGATATATCATATTTGACCTGGGGATTAGCATAGAGGATGACTATAGAGGATTCTAGAAGACTTATAATAGATTTTATATAAATTATATGTATCAGATGTTCAGTATATCATGTATGGTTATTTTTTCGAATTTATCTCCGAAGATTTGGCATATATGGTGTACTAAAAATACTAATAGTGGACTATAGTGATCGTGTGTATGTGTTGTATTTTTTGTTTTCTGATGTATCTTGCCTAGCTTTTGTGAATGAACAAATATCGATTATTATGAGCATTTAATGAATATGAGGTCTAGAATTGCGTACTACTGCCAATACCACAATGTAGGCTTGACGCACTTACGCACTCATGTTCGATCAACCAGTACGGGTCGTACACGTGGCGTAAAGATAGGCGGTGATTGAGAGGGGCGGGATGTGTCACGACCCGATCTCCCGCAGGATCGACCACCCCCGCTGAGCGCGAATCACCGCATCAGCTCTCCTGTAGGATGCCCGTTCCCATCAGGACGTATGCTGTGCGAGCACAAGCTGCACCCGTGCAAAGCCAAGGTCCAAACAGACAGTGAAATGACTAAGCCACATAGTCGCATAGATAGTCCGAATGTAGCAGAATAAGAAACCGAACGGACGATTGGTAACAAGTTCGCAGAGTCGTCATACCGAAAGCATTAAATAACACAAGTATGAAAGTAAAATAAGTACTTTATTCATATTGAACCAGTATTACAAACAGCGCTAGGCCGAGATTACAAGTCGCTCATGTTCTCTCTCTCTAAATAATAATGGTGTGCCAAGCGGCTTACAAAATAGAATGATACATCGGCGATGTTCCAATATTATGTCTTGTATATGTGCTTCAGCTCCGGACGCAATGCTCCAAGGCTCCAGAGTTAGCTCTGCGCCTTAGCGTGCATGAGGGGATACTCTGCACTGAACGAGATTTTTTGCACCCTACAAGCAACCAGGTGAGTTATTAGTACATTAAATGCACTGGTGGAGAGACTTCTCGCCCGCTCAACAAATCCAAATATTTTATCTTGGTTTCGTGCACTATCTATTAAGTTGTCTTTCTAGTCTTGCATTATGATCAGTTTTATAGCATATGATATAAGTCTAATTAATATTATAGTAAGTCGTGCGATATAAGAGAAACACGACGATACTTACCAACTTACCATACGTTCTTCGCTATCCAAGATAAATTGAATTAACCAAACACGAATATATATAATGAAACAAAGAACTCAAGTGAAACTCAAGGGTTTTGAAGTGTCTACGCCTTAACCAATTTATGCATGAACTATATGATGTGTCGTGCCTTTAAATTGGTGAACCTACATAAGGAACTACATTGAAACAAATGTGTCACCGTTCGGTAACTTTTACCTATGGCCGATACATCCACCTGCACAAAAATTACCATTCACTTCCCTGTTTCAAGACAACATTGTTAATACATCTTTTGATATATAGTCTGGGTTGGTGGTGCCACGAGAAGCTTAGGTAGCGGGCCCCACTATACGCTCCCACAATACCCTTCATAAGACTATCAATATATTTTGTCCGGATCGGATCGGCCCCGGTGCCCCGGCGTGCAATCTGCAGGAACCAGTTACCTTATGCACAAGTTGTCCAAGCTACATCATTTAAAAACTCAATCATGCCTTAAGGCAATACAATAAAACCGTAATGAAATACCAATCATCCATTTGAAGCAATACGGAGAAACAATAATGAAATACAGTAAATTAGGTATCATTCCATAGCAAAGTATATCTTGTTCAATGATTCTATTTTGTCCATAGCACAATAATTCAATATAAGTTCATAGCAAAGTGTGCATGTTCTAATCATTGCAATATCATGTGTGTTCTTTTTAATACGCAGTTAAGCTGATGTTTTACTACTTATTGCAGCTTCCGTTTCGGGAGTTGCCTTGGCGACACAACGGCCACGAAGCCTTTCCATATTTTTATTACTTGGCTCAAAATGACTATTTTGATAGTCTTTCTCCCTTAGGTCAGTGAACCATGATCTATGTCGTGCTTCTATATCGTGGCACTTCTATGTGACGAGCATTTCAAACATATGAAGCAATATACTATAAGGGACATATAAAGAACATAAGTGATGCTACGAAGGCGAGGCTATAAGAACTGTAAATCGAGCATGCTATTCCGTTCAACTGATCTACTTCTATATTCTATGCAAAGAGATATAAGATAGGATTATTTTCTTAGCTAGGTGCGTTAACTTCTTTTATTAGCATGCAAAAAGGTGATTTTCTAGCAACTAGCATATATCGTCCATGTTATTAGGTATGCAAGCTAAGCAAAGACAAGTTCACTGAAGCCACCCACCTTAGTGATGATTCGCATCAGTCGAGCAATACTACGAGCACGCCTTTAAAAGTCTAAGTCTGAACTCTTGAAGGGCCAAGTATGAATTCATTTGCATCAAGCGAGTCTTGTCGCCGAGCAAGGTTGGTCGGGTCATCGCACTTGCGCCATTAGAATTTTCTCTCCACGTTGAGATGAATGGGTCATTATATTTTACACCACTCAGAACAAGTCTTGTCCTCGAGACTTCCTGAGCAAAAATCGTTCTATCGCACACCATCGAATCTAACTCAAATATATTACTCCTTATCACTTAGATCCGTTCAAACATAACTTCCTACTTGTTTCCATATTCTGTGTCGCATGTGTGTTAAAGCTGGTTCATTGAATGATTCTATCACTCAATCCAAGCTAGCTTATCCACTCGATCGTCATATTCTATAACTCAGTCTCTACTACGCCTTAGCGCAGAACACATATCGCTTAACGTGGGACATGATATAATCTATCGTATACGATGATCTCAGGTTGAGGCTATCTTACCCGATTATTTTACTCCTCCAAGCGTATCTAAACGTATTCACTTGTACTAGCATTTGAGTTCAGTACATTGCAAAGTTTGGATCGTGTACATATTCAAGCCCCCCCCAAACATATACATGTCAATTAACTTAGCGATAACAAAGTCTTTGTATTCTAGTTCAACATATCACTGAGTCTTGGATCGTACACATGTTCAAGGCGTCCCCCAAATATATGTATTTCTATCAAACTCAGTTATAGCAAAGTCGGACAAGGTACTCGCAAAAATCTCATGGGTTATAGTTTTTTACGAATCACAATGATACCACAAATGGGGTCAATCAAAATTCAAGTTATTTTTAATCCCACTCAAAATCAAGCCTTGTACTACTATCAAGCATGATCTATCCGATCTACCGACTATCGTCCAAGTCCTATCGTCCATTCTGTTTGTGTCAAACATAAATTTACTAGTGCACACTTACCGTTCTAAGTCTAACTCTAAGTTATTGCTCCAGTTCTATGAGTTGCCTAAGCAATACTTTAAAGTCGGTAATACAAGTTCTTTCACTCGACATAGGGTCGTCTGCCTAACCGCTAGGTTGGCTCACAAGGTCATAGGTATAGTTCACATTCATGATTCATATCGTACAAATTTGTCACACGATGCTCGCCCCAATTCCTAAGGTCAAACTATTATTCATTCGTTCGGGGTATTCTATCCAAGCTCGTTTCACTCAGATTTCTAAACACCGAGTAGTGATCATTCTATATGCCTTAACCTTATTCATTTCGTGGGGTCCGAGTCCAATTAGCAAAGTCGTTCCTAAGACACATTTGTACAACCAAATTCACGATATATCAGGTCACAAATTAAACCTAGTGATTCGCATAGTCTATCTCCTCAATTATGTCTGATAGAATCGACCTATCCGTGTTCTTCTAAGTCTAGACCACTAAGTCAAGATTCAATTTCTAAGTCTTTGATATAAATCACCAAATTAAGTCATCTAATACCGTTCACGTATTCGTTCATAAAACCATCAAGCGTCTTACTTAACGTTCTAGACTAACTGATCCTCAAAATATTTTTAATTCACTTGTATCCTGAAACTTGCCTTATTATATTGAACCACAAGTCAGAATGATCCTTTAATTATCATGCCTCAAACTCTCACAAGTTTGATCACCCCTGTCATGCCCCAGTCCCAAAATACATAGGATTAGGAATACGTAACATGCCAGCTACGCATTCGACCAGACTATGTTCCGAATCAAATACGTATAAGTTGTAATATAATGGTCACTATCTACATAAAATAGTAAAAATGTCTATGTCACAATCCACATAAAGAACAAAATATCAAGAATGAACTATATGTGCTAAAGTCGTCCGCCCAGTAACACACAAACTCGAATAGACTCGAGAAAAAAAATACGAGTCTATGAAAACTAGGCTATATCATCAGATGAATCAACAATATGAATAAATAAATATAACTCTAGTAGAAATGATATAAGTACCTGATACCAATGCTCACATAACAAAGCAACATACATTAGCAACTCCAGGCAGGCTCCATAACGATCTATGCTGCAAAACTGGCAAGGGACAAGGTCCTCAGAGGGACATAGCAAGGTACAATAAATACTCAAGACAGAAGTAAATAGTATAATGTTATAAAAATGAGAAAATCTACTACGATCAACTATGAGATATGCAAATGAGAGTATGGTATCGTACCCTGGACTGGTACTCACGGAAGATCTCAAGGGACACTTTCGTAATCTAATAGTACACTCAAGGCTCCATGTGGGGGAACCAGGAGGAAGCTGTATATATATATATATATATATATATATATATATATATATATATATATATATATATATACCTTAGATTCCGCAGAGGGAACCTAAAGCCTAATACACAATAAATAGTAATAAGTAAAATATGCCCAAAAAATGATGCAGACTCTACCCACCCATTGTAACCTCACGTCTCAATCAAGACAAGCAAGCTCATGACTTCTAACTATCAGCACAAGTCTTAGTCAATATGTATCACTATAATCATCCCTATATCATGCATCCTATAGTCCTATCCAGAGTCCAAGTACCATGAACAAGTCGAGAAAGACTGTCACATAAATATCGTGTCCATTGTCCTATGGTTGGATGTGGAAATAATGTTTGCACCAATATGGGTTCGTAAATATGACTCTCTGACTACGTTACTCGACTCCGCAGAGGATGTCGGTACCCGAATCTTGTTCTGACACAAAGTATCGTATAACGGCCCTAAGCTCAATGAGTAAATCAACCAAGCCCCATAAATATAATGTCTAATGCATAAATAATATCAAATAAGTAATTTAGAACTGTAAACATCTTGGCAAGGTACACTTGCCTGGGTCCGCAGTATGTAGTTGCAAAGTTAGTCCCGCGTCCACTCCTCCGAAATTCAGTTGACCTATCAATCAATTAATATGCTTGAAGTTCCAATCACGAATTCTTGTAATTATAACTTAATTATATAATTTATTTGATGCCATGTATAACCAAGCCCGCTATTATTTCTAACAACTTTGCTTACTTTTACGGGTATCAGAACCTAGTTTCGTAGTTTCTGACTTCCAAAATTTAAGACTAAGTCCCCAATTAAAGAAAATAAACTTAAATCATAATAAATCATATAATCTTGATTTAAATATAATTTATATTTATTTTAACAATTAATTTTTAGATTTGACAAAATAACATATTTCAAGAATATGGCTACTTTAGGTTGACTAGTTTTGTCCGAAACTTGTTCGAGACATTGCCAGTCCATTAGTATAGTTTATATTTATGAAAAAATATTTCATATCATATTATATTCTGATTTAATCTCAAAAATTATTTACCTCTTTATTCCATCCAAATCATCCTCTATTTACTAGCAAAATAATGCCTCAAAATAACCCAAAAATCTAGGCTAGTGGCCCTTTAATTATAGGGTTCAGATTTGACATTAAATTAACATAAAATAATTTTAAAATACTTAATTTTCAGAAAATAAATACCTATTAATTCAATTTTAAAAATTAATAACGATTCCCTCAAGTAATCGCATTAAAAGTCTCAAAACTAGTCTTACCGACAAGCGAATTATCACCAACTTATCATAAAATTTTTATATATTCTAATATGAGAAGAAGATAAAAAAATATGGGTTCTAAATCAATAATTTCATATAACCTAAAAGGATTGTGCCATAGAATTTGAGAAAGAAAGATTAAAGATTTACCGAAAACTTTGGTGGATTGGATGATGGTGCTTCTTATTGTCCAAGAAACACTCCTCCTTGCTTGTGCTTGGCTTTCTACTCCCTTCTTGATGGGTTGTTGATGATGATAATGGGTTCTTGATACTTTTGGGGAAGATGGGGTTCTTCTTGGTGGTTTAATGGTGTTTGGATGGAGAGATGGTAAAAAAAGAGTATTTTATGATATAGAAGTTGATGAGGGAGTTGTATGGGGGTGAAAGGAGGGAGAGGGGATGCTTTTGTACGGCTGGAAGGAGAGGAATAGGGGGGTGATCGGCTGATATGAGTGGAATGAAGAGTTATATTAGGTTTTAGGGTTAGGGTTTTAAGTATATATATAGTGCATATGTGTGCCTCCTTAATGGGTTAGTTATAAAAATATGATTTTCCCATGCTTATAGGGTCGACACATAGAGGGGGCTGCTCTTGGCCGAATATGGGAGGGGTTAGTTGGTTATTGTGTTGTGTGTTGATAAGGTTTGGGTGTTGGTTGGTTAGGGAGTTGGTTAGGTAGTATTTGCCAACTAGGATGGCACCTATACCACTTTCTATAAATAGAACTCCCATAAATAGAAACAAATTAATTTAAATATAATATATATATATATATATATATATATATATATATATATATATATATATATATATATATATATATATATATATATATATATATATATATATATATATATATATATATATATATATATATATTTGGGTGTACTACATGCCTACATTTGTTTGGATTTGGTTTGGGTCAAGTTCTAGTCTAATGAAGGCAGTTTTACAGTAACTGTGGTTCTAAATGGTTGTCAATATTTTTCGAGCATGTAGGACATCAAAATAATGCAACACCCATGGCCCAATTATACTAGATACAATCAAGATTAGTAATATAAATTTTGTTGAAAGAAAAAAGGTCGAGCATTGCTCAAAATATCAAAGCCATGACAAAGTATCATATATATTAAAAAGAATTTTAGAAATTAATTCATTAAATCTATCTAATTAAACAAAATAATAAAAATAATTACAAAAATACCAAATTACTCCTATTCCAAGATGAGGGGGCTTACAATCCCCGCTGGACGTGGTATCACCACGCCAATGCTTCCGCTAAATAATCGTCCTCATTCGGGCGTGCCGCATGTATGAGCATGGAGTTGCGCTCGCACAAGACAAGAACGACAAACTTTTATCGTCAAAATAATCAAGACACCTTATCATTACACTTTATTTTATCCAAGTTATATATTAATCGATCAAGTCTTGTTTATCTAATAATCGTTCATGCCGTGATCATAATCCACCTAGCCAAATTGTCCAACTTCAATGTTACCATTCGATCAATCCGTAGTCTACCTCTAACATTCCTCAAAACATTCAAGTTCAAAATCTCTAGCCAAAGTTTATTCACCTTCGATACGTTCTATTTTATCGAGTTTATCTATATAATCATCGAACATATTAGCCCTGATCTCCTGCGAGTTCGATCATCCTCGCTGGACGTAAAATTACCATGCCAGTGCTCCCGTGGGATAATCGTTCTCATTCGGGCCTGATGTCGAGTGTTATATTTCGAACTAGATTCATGATCGCTCTTCCAAACTCCAGATCAATTCTGTTATCGCCTGCCTCAATCATTGAACCACATATTCCTTCACTTGTATCAATCTGTGCTATTTTTCAACTATCAATGTCATATCAATTCTTCCAAATTTAAAACCATAACATATGTACTCAAGTTAAATTCTTTTGAGCGATATCCTACTCAATCTCGATTTCCCATGCGCGCTATCTTTCGTTCTTGTTATCGTTCTAATTGCGCAAACTTTGATCACATCCTCAATTATTTTATATCAACTCAAGTTTTAATTCGTTTGATTCAATTCTAAATCGCTCATACAATACACTAAGTTTCCTCGACCAAGTTATTAATCCCATTACTCTGAATCTTTATTCGATATAAGCTTTATTACTTACTCAACGCATTCTTAAACATTCGAACCAAATCTCGTACGAGACCTTTGAATTCATTACTAGCTAGGCATTACTTATACTAAGGCTTTGCACAATCATATCACTTGCTGATGGACTCGTTTGTTATCCCGAAATTCTCTATTCGCTCGAACATTTCCAAGATGATCAATACACCACTCAGGGTTCGAGCTATACTCTACAAATCTTCAAAACTTATTTTAACCTCAAATCGTGTTTGCATCACTCGCATGCCCATCAATTTGTTCCTTAGAACTCCTATATGATTCCCTAGCATCGCCACAAAATCTTTAATTTCGTATGTACCTTTATTGATAGTCATCCACGTAAACCATAATTTGATTTATAACTTATTGACACAAGTATTCGTTCGAACTATTCCTCAAAATCTAAACACGATTTCCTCCATTCACCTTAGCGATGGTCTGATAAGGTCTCTATCGATTCGTTTTCTAAGTCTGACTTACACTTATCTAAATGATTTCCCAATCTCGCTCGCAAACTCGCTCGCATCAAAGGGTCTTGGTGCACGATACTCAACACGACTTAGACAAAAGGATGTATGCATAACTATTGTGAGACTTATCTCACTATTCTAGACTACGCACCCGAGATACACGTATTATACGTGTATATTTTTATTATTATTTAATTGCTTACTTTATGATTTATGTCATTCATGTATTATTTAGGTTATTTTTATAAATTTTTTATAGTTGCATACTTTGGACCGTTGGTCCCTTGGTTTTCTTGTGTGTGGCTGTGATAAACCCGGGTGAGAGGCATGGATTATAATCCAATGGCTTACAATTCTAGCTTTTTCTATACATACTCAAACTTTCTCTTCCTTTCACTTTTATTTCTTTTATTTCTCTTTCCTTCTTCACTTCTTCCCCAGTTGAGAGCAGCAGCCGAGCTTGGCCTTGGCTATGGGTGACTTGGTAGTGTTGGTATTAGGCTAGAACTTGACCGTAGGCAAGTATATCTTGCCAATCGAGTGAACCCATAATTGGGAGCTTATTGATAAACCTAAGTTTATATTTATTTGCTAGCTTAGTTATCTGTATATCTTTATAGCTTAGAACTGTGTTGTAGACTCTTTTGTAACCTTGGTTTTGTTGCACTCGTATTTGATCTTGAATAAGAAATTTGAGAACAAAAAAGTCGGAGCACAAAGTGTGCTGGCCGGAGAAGAATGAACAATTTTATGAAAAGTGTGCATGATACCCTTGAAAACTTGAGCGCACTATGTGTTATCTCATAAAAATGCTTGCGTTCAGCATAATATTCAAATCTTTATAAAAATGCTTGTGTTCAGCACAACATTCAAATCCCTGCAAAAAGTACGCCAAGATATGTTGAGTACTTTGGGCGCACTTTACTCCTCATGTGTATATTTTGTACGAATGTCATCTAATCAAACCCTTGCAAAAGTGCGCCAAGGCTATCAGAAACTTAGGCAAACTTTTGAGAAAAATCCTTAACGGCGCATATTTGAGCGTTCAGCCTCATCAATCAAGAGAAAGTGTGCCACGTCTTTGTTGGCGCACTAATTCATTTTATTGAGTATTCTTGATAGGCGAGCCTTGACTTTGGCATCGTCTCGATTGTCATCTTCTCAAATGTCATCTCGACTGTTGTGCCATGCTTTGAGACTTGTGTTTTATCTTTTAGTAGAACTGTGTACGCTTGTTTGTGCGCCAAACCTTCCTACTGGCAAGATTAATAAAAGTGCGCCAAGCCCCTGGCTTGCGCACTTCTATCATTGTGTGCAAAGGTTCTAGAAGTGCGCTTTAGTATCATTTGTGTGCCATCTTTTGCTCGAAGTATTTTTTGTATCAAAGTGTGTCAGAACTGTCCGGACTAGTAATTTGTGCGCCAATACTGTTTTTGGCCATTTCTGCGCCAATGCTATTTTTGGCCATTTCTGCGCCAATGCTGTTTTTGGCCATTTGTGTGCCAATACTATTTTTTCTATTTCTGCGCCAATGCTATTTTTGGTCATTTGTGCACCAATAGTGGTTTAGGCCCATTATACGAGAATAATTTATTTTCTGGCCTGATTATGCACTAACCCTAAATTATTAATTTATGCGCATGTATGCCATTATTCTTTTTGTTATTAATGCTTAGCACTTGATATTTCTCTGGTTCTCTTTTATCTAATTATTTTAGTTAATCCTGGTTATTTTTTGAATATGACATTCTTGATATGGATCTTGATTTTCTGACATAAGCTAAGTGAATGTATATTTTAAATAAACTCCTGAATCTTGACATGGAACTGATAACCCTGATACTTTTGATCCCGATACTCCTGGTAGTGGCTCGACGTAGTGCACTTATGACTTGAGAATCCCTGTAAGTTCCCTGATCAAGGCTATTAGTAGCACATGTATCCCCGTGGTTGATTTTGATTGTGCTTGTCAAGTTACTGTCCTGACTTGCATCATGTCTAAGGCAGAATCCCGAGCACCACAGTCGGGAATTCTGGATAATTGTCCAGGATAATGTCTAGAATAATAATCTAGAAAGCATCTAGAAAGATTTCCTGGCTACATGCAATCCCGGTATCCCAGCGATACCTGATGGATTTGGAGCTCTCCGTCGTGAGGGGCACTCTTTCAGCACACCGACGAGTGTTGTACCACCAAAAAATTAAGACAAGAAAATGATTATATCTGATAAACATATATTATGTATCCATTCGTTTGGATAACCCGAATAGTCTGTAGGGCATGTGGCTGTAAGAAATCTCAAACTGTATGTGTTAGTAACTAGGGCTGTGATAACCCTAGTTAGCTAATGATAGCAAGCAATATGGCATGATTGACCATGATTGCTTGATTTTTAGTCTAGTCTAGTCACGTTCTGATTTATTTAATAATTGATCCAGAAATGGTAACCTGAGAACTGATTCCAGATATCCTTGTTTAAGTACTCAAGAACTGTTCAACTGTTAGTTTACCTGCAACACTTATTTAATTGCTCATTGTTCTATGTCTTACTGATTTGTCCGTATTCTGGTTTTTAGTTCATAAGTTTGGCTCCCTTATGGTACTTGCTATTTGGGGTTTGACCCCATTGGTTTTGTATGGCCAGATTTTGGAGCAGGATCGCAGGATCTCCCATACTTCCTTCCTCAAGATGGTGAACATGATGTCATGACCCGATTCCGTAGAATCGTTTGAGGCGTCCCCCGAATCGTGACCGTCGTACGGGCCTGGGGTTGCGCCCGCACAAGCCTTTAATAATTTTTATAGCAAGCACATATTCAGAGTACGCAGATAAATTAAAACACAGATTTAAAACATGGAAAAGTTCTCTTTATTGATAATGAACATCTATTACAAACTCCTGAACGAGTCAGCTAATATGCTGAATGGCTTACAAAAGTGTTGACTCAAAATGAGATAGCAGTCCTGTACATTATATCCCTTTACTAAACTTCAAAAGATATAGACCTCCAGGCTGGAGGACGGCTTTGCCACGAAGCTGCATTTGTGTATGAAGAGTTGCAAGCTTCTGGCTACAAAATGCTTCAAGGGGCGCGGTGAAGATGCGCCAACAGCTGGACTGGATCGGGAAGACGACTTCGGCTCCTCGCTCGGTTCGCCTTGGTGCGGAGAACCTGTTTCAACGAGGGTCAGCATGTCGAAACATACTGGTGAAGGCGAGCTAACCGAACTATACCAATCAACACATTATTTTAATGAAACATGCATATTTGTGGGTTTCTATCTTGCCTTAGTTCATTTACAAGCAACAGTATATATGTATATTACTGAAATGAACTAGCCACCGTTCGGTGGATTTTACCTGCCCGTCTGAATCACCTGCACAATACTTACCATGCCTTCCCTGCCACGAAGACACAAGTTAGTTTGCAACAGGTTTAAATATACAGTGGATCACTGGCTAGGATGCCATAATGGATGATTTAGTCTTGAACGAGGATGGAATGCAGCAAATATTCAGTAGTGGCTATAAACCATCCAGTTCAGATGCAGTAGACTACAGTGAGTTCCATCCGGATCGGATCGGTGCCAGTACCCTAGCGACCGTCCGCAGGAACCAGTGACCTTGTGCACAAGTTGTCCGTGATCGAATCGGTATTGTTTTATTAAGCTAACAGTTCATGCAGTTGAGGCAATGCCAGTTCAGGACAAGCAGTTTTATGATTCAGTTGCATAGCCTCTCGATTCAGTATATTTCATAGCACAATTTTAAAGAAGAACAAACATTCTAACTTGTATTTATGCATATGATAAATGTCCCAAACGAACAAGCATGCAGGTAAGTAACAATTCCCAAATTTGATTGATAAGCAGTATTATCCAAGTCTATTCTCTTTTATCTTGGTTTCTTTTATTATTACTTGGTATCGTCTGATCGGGGCAACAAGAATGCAAGATTTTTTGTGTAAAGACTTGGAAGCAGGGCTAGCTAATCGGGATGGTAGCCACTCACTTAGATTATTGGAAGGGAGAAGGAAAGAGGCGCTTCACGACTTCGCTCGCAAGCCGCCTATTGCTCGTTCACCTTCATTACGAACAGCTCGATCAATACCTCTTCCTCTTTTCCAATCTCAGAATTGAATTGTAGTTCAATGAATGAAAATAATGAAAACCATCGAAACCGTTCAAGAAAAACAAGCAAATCCCAAAACCAACTCAAAGCACGAAAGCAACAAACGACATCAAAAACTGAGGCAATAAAAGATAGCAGCGGAGAGGTCCCTCCTGACTCTGCCGCTAAGTTGATCCCGGGGGCACGGTCCACTGAATATGGGAATCGATTTCGAAGAAACAAATCTATAACGAGGACGAGTTCTTAATTCAATCTATCCTGATCGAACGATACTGTCTTGTGTTTCTTAGCCGCGCTCCCCGCACCGGAGGAACGGGGCACTACATCCTACCCAACTAATTGGAAGTTTCGTCCCAAAACTTAGGAATAAAGCCTACCGTTAGGGATTATTGAGGCGGCTCAGTGGGCAGGCAGGAACGGTATGATCTGGATCACTACAAATGAGGCATTGCCCAAGTTTCTTGCAGCACTTTTCAGCTGTGTGCCCTGGTTTCTTACAATAATAACATGGTTGCCTTGGGTTTCCTCTCCGTGAACCATCGTGGTTAGGGCACTTTGCAGCGGTGTTTCCTCTATCGTTGTCTTGGTGTTTGTGATTGTAGGTATGCACAGCGCCGGTGGAAACGTGAGGATACTTCGGTTCAAGAGATACGGCGTGATTCATTACTTCACGCATTGTCCCGTACTGATTATTGACCATGTGCGCATGGATGGAAAGGCGCAGACCGCCTTCAAACCTTCTAGCTTGACTCGCTGCATCAGGTAAATAGGCCCTAGCGAATTTAGAGAGTCGGTTGAATACGGCGGAGTATTGCTTCACTGTCATACTGCCCTGCCGCAGCTGCACGAAATTATTCTCCATTTGACGTTGTACTGAAGGGGGTATAAACTCCTCTTCAAATGTGGCACGAAAGGTCGTCCACGAGATCGCCTCCTCTCCGTGATCAAATTGAAGAGATCGTCGATGCACGTTCCACCAATCGTGTGCGTTGAGGCAGAGCTGAAGTTGCATGCAGGCGACGCGCTTCTCTTCGGGGACCTCTAGCAGAGCGAAGTGATCTTCAAGTTCGGCTAGCCAATCTAGAGCTACCACTGGGTCCTCAGTCCCATTGAATGGGGTATTGCAGACTTTCTTGAAGTGGCCCAAGTTGAAGGCAGTCACGTCCCTCGGCCTTAGAATTTGTGGTGTCTCTACTTCAAGCACGGGCTGTTCCACCGGAGTCATTGCTGTTGCGACGGAATGGTTGGCAGCCAAAGTCTGAACTATCTGTTACAGGGTATCTACCTGCTTCTGTTGGACTGAGAATCGGGTCTCTAGATTGCTCTCGAACTTGGCTTGGTGAGCATCATCTCTTTGTCGTTGCGATTCTAAAATTTGCATCACCCGCTCTAGCGGGTCGACTTGAGATATGCCACCCTGACTTTGAGAGCTTCCCGAAGTACCCGAACTGCTTTCTTGTATTTTGTTCGGTACTTGTGCTGCAGATTGTGCTGGAGCCATTCCTTCAAAAGAAGGTAAATTATATTAGAATCATAATGTATTATGGAATTATTGCATGAACGTATCTCATTTTGGCCTAGCGAGTTCAAGAGTTCGCACAGGAATTTGATCGTTAAAGGAACTTTTCCAGTACGAGAGTCTAAGGAACTTGAATCTGTGCTCTGATACCATTATATCACGACCCGATTCTGTAGAATCGTTTGAGGCATCCCCCAAATCGTGACCGCCGAGCGGGCCTGGGGTTGCGCCCGCACAAGGCTTTAATGATTTGCATAGCAAGCACATATTCAGAGTATGCAGATAAATTGAAACACAGATTTGAAACATGGAAAAGTTCTCTTTATTGATAATGAACATCTATTACAAACTCCTGAACGAGTCAGCTAATATGCCGAACGGCTTACAAAAGTGTTGACTCAAAATGAGATAGCAGTCCTGTACATTATATCCCTTTACTAAACTTCAAAAGATATAGACCTCCAGGCTGGAGGACGGCTTTGCCACGAAGCTGCATTTGTGTATGAAGAGTTGCAAGGTTCTGGCTACAAAATGCTTCAAGGGGCGCGGTGAAGATGCGCCAACAGCTGGACTGGATCGGGAAGACGACTTCGGCTCCTCGCTCGGTTTGCCTTGGTGCGGAGAACCTGTTTCAATGAGGGTCAGCATGTCAAAACATACTGGTGAATGCGAGCTAACCGAACTATACCAATCAACATATTGTTTTAATAAAACATGCATATTTGTGGGTTTCTATCTTGCCTTAGTTTATTTACAAGCAACAATATATATGTATATTACTGAAATGAACTAGCCACCGTTCGGTGGATTTTACCTGCCCGTCTGAATCACCTGCACAATACTTACCATGCCTTCCCTGCCACGAAGACACAAGTTAGTTTGCAACAGGTTTAAATATACAGTGGATCACTGGCTAGGATGCCATAATGGACGATTTAGTCTTGAACGAGGATGGAATGCAGCGAAGATTCAGTAGTGGCTACAAACCATCCCGTTCAGATACAGTAGACTACAGTGAGTTTCGTCCGGATCAGATCGGTGCCAGTACCCCAGCGACCGTCCGCAGGAAACAGTGACCTTGTGCACAAGTTGTCCGTGATCGAATCGGTATTATTTTATTAAGCTAACAGTTCATGCAGTTGAGGCAATGCTAGTTCAGGACAAGCAGTATTATGATTCAGTTGCATAGCCTCTCGATTCAGTATATTTTATAGCACAATTTTAAAGAAGAACAAACATTCTAACTTGTATTTATGCATATGATAAATGTCCCAAAAGAACAAGCATGCAGGTAAGTAACCATTCCCAAATTTGATTGACAAGCAGTATTATCCAAGTCTATTCTCTTTTATCTTGATTTCTTTTATTATTACTTGGTATTGTCTGATCGGGGCAACAAGAATGCAAGAGTTTTTGTGTGAAGACTTAGAAGCAGGGCTAGCTAATCGGGATGGTAGCCACTCACTTAGATTATTGGAAGGGAGAAGGAAAGAGACGCTTCACGACTCCGCTCGCAAGCCGCCTACTGCTCATTCACCTGCATTACGAACAGCTCGATCAATACCTCTTCCTCTTTTCCAATCTCAGAATTGAAGTACAGTTCAATGAATGAAAACAATAAAAACCATCGAAACCGTTCAAGAAAAACAAGCAAATCCCAAAACCAACTCAAAGCATGAAAGCAACAAGCGACATCGAAAACCGAGGCAATAAAAGATAGCAGCGGAGAGGTCCCTCCTGACTCTGCCGCTAAGTTGATCCCAGGGGCACGGTCCACTGAATATGGGAATCGATTCCGAGGAAACAAATCCATAACGAGGACGAGTTCTTAATTCAATCTATCCCGATCGAACGATACCGTCTTGTGTTTCTTAGCCGCGCTCCCCGCACCGGAGGAACGGGGTGCTACACATGAGAAGCACCCAAGGATATGAGTGGGTTTCTCTTTCATCACCCACTTGATCTTGTATAATTATACTTTTGAGGTATTTAGCCACCGAGCACGTGTTTAGCTCATATTTTAGAATTTTTAATACTGCAGACTAAGGGCTTACATGTAAAGCATATTCTAGAATATAGCTAAAGCTGATCATGTAATATTTTACTCTGCTAGTTCATTATTTTGGTAACTAGCTTCATGGTCATCTTTATATGTATAGTTTGGAATGCCTTACTATTATATGTTTGAGGATCATATATTTTGTAACTTGTTGCTTGCTTGATATTGAGACACCTAAGATTTTTTGACTTAGGAATGAGTGTTGGATTGGAGAGTAAACCCTCACATGTCTAGACAGCCGTAACCGTATCTCAGGGTATGGAATACTATAGTATGCGTAGCTGGCTTTGTCTATCCCGCTCTCTAGTATTTTGGTTCTGGGGTATGACCGCTATCTCGTTCGAACTATATTCTAATCTCGCATATAAGCTCGCTAGCATTTAGGGTAAGATTTTTTGGTTCGCACATAACTTGCAAATTTTAAGCACGAGTATATTCCTACGAAGTCCGACAAAGTTCGGCACAAAGGCCTTTGCATAACTATCTCGTCCAACCAATCATATCATTTGCATGCACTTTCAAAAATATTTAGACTCATTATATGGAATATCCCAAAGGGTCAACGAGAGAGAGAGAGAGAGAGAGCGTCTTGTAACATAACCCACGAATAACTTTTGAGACTGAAAGATTGATACAAAGTCCAAGGATGTAAATTCGTGCTCTGATACCATTATGTCATGACCCTATCTTCCACAAGATCGACTATCCTCGTTGGGTGCGAATTACTGTGCCAGCGCTCCCGCAGGACAACCGTTCCCATCAGGACGTGATGTTGTGCAAGCACAAGTTGCATCCACGCAAGACCAAGGTTCAAATAGGCGGTGAAATGACTAAGCCACAGAGTCGCACAGATAGTCCGAATACAGCAGAATAAGATATCGAACGGACGATTGGTAATAAGTTCCCAGAGTTGTCATAGCAAAAGCATTGAATAACACAAGTATGAAAATAAAACAAGCACTTTATTCATATTAAACCAGTATTACAAATGATGCTAGGCCGAGATTACAAGTCGCTCATGCTCTCTCTCTCTCAAAATAATAAAGGTGTGTCAAGCAGCATACAACATGGAATAATACATAGGCGATGTTCCAACATTATGTTATGTATATGTGCTTCAGCTCCAGACGCAACGCTCCAAGGCTCCAGAGTTAGCTCCACGCCTTAGCACGCACGAGGGAATACTCCGTACCGAACGAGATTTTTTAGTACCCTGCAAGCAACCTGGTGGATTATTTGTACATTGAATACACTGGTGGGGAGGCTTCTCGCCCGCTCAACAAATACAAATACGTTATATAGGTTTCGTGCACCATCTATTAAGTTGTCTTTATAGTCTTACCTTAGGATCAATTTTATGACATATGATACATGCCTAATTCGTATTGCAGTGCGCCGTTTGATATAAGAGAAACACGACAATACTTACCAACTTACCATACGTCCTTCCCTGTCCAAGATAAATCGAGTTAACCAAGCACGAATATATATATATATATATATATATATATAATAATAATAATAATAATAATAATAATAATAATAATAATAATAAAAAAAACAAAGAGCGTAAGTGAAACTCAAGGGTTTTGAAGTATCTACGCCTTAATCAGTTTATGTATGAACTGTATGATGTGTCATGCCTTTAAATTGGTGAACATACATATAGAACTACATTGAAACAAACGTGTCACCGTTCGATGACTTTTACCTATGGTCGATACATCCTGTGAGCGCGTGCCTTAATTTTTATATAGGGTTATTTTGGTAATTAACAACTATTTATTTATTTAATTTAATTTTTTATTTGGTAATTTATTGAACTATAGAAACTCTTTGCCATAGTCTTGAGATTTTTAGTACAATACCAGCTATTACCTTCCAACCAACTTTGCATACTAGACTTAGATGAGCCCAATTAGGCCAACGAATTGATTGTCACTCCTAAAATCACATTCATGTCACCCTCACTTTTTCACTCAAGGGTAGTTTGGTAATTGACATGGTTAATTATTTAATTTAGGATTATTCTATTTAATATTTGTGCATGCATAATTATTTAATTATTGTATTAATTGTTGTTTGCTAGTTATAGATTTATTTTAGACTTGTGTAGTGGACCTAACCCATCTATTAGAATGCATGAACCAACTTTTAGATTCAGTTAGATTTAGCCCATAAATTAGGCCCATGGATTAGGAGGTTGGATTAATTAGTGAAACCATTAGACTAAAACTTTTTCTCCTGAATTAAATTCTTTATGAGAGGCCCCAAGGGGTATTTGTGACTTTTTACATTGCTTGGGGAGGGGGTTACATGGCCGGCCACAAGGAGGAGAGAGAGTGCTCTTATTTTATTTCACCAATCCCCAAATTCTAGAACTATATTTTTTTCCTTCCAATTCCCTCATCAATTCTCCACCAATTATTCACTAATCTCTTTCTAAATTCTTCATTGAGTCTTTTACATCAAAGATCTATAAGAAGGAAGCAATGAGCAAGGAGGAGAAGGCCAAGATCTACAAAGGAGAGGAGCTACTTGGCAATTGGGGACTTTTCAATGGAAATCTATCTCCCAATAGGTACATTTTAGTTTTTCCCCTTCTAATAGACTCTAGATATGATATTTAACCATGAGAAACCAACTCACATACATAGGCTACCCATAGAAATTAGTTTTAGGTTCATCGGAGACCTACGGTGGAAGTTATGTCCAATTTGGTACCAATTTTGGGGAAATTCCGAGGTTGGCACATATAGTGCTTGTCATTAGGTCTAATAGATCTAATTAACATGTGATTGCTTATTTGTGACTAGTGTCGTATCCATAATTGGATACGTGTAGGCCGTGTCTCGTCAATTTGACAAAATGGGTTAATTTTAGGGAGTTTTCTCCGACACGGGGCCTTGTGCATATCACATTATGACACAGACATGTAGATACTCTAATTACTATATGTATTATTCATAATTAATGTATTAGACTTGCTCGTGTCCTCCAAGATGCGTTTGGTTGTGTGTTGGAGCCGTATCACAAGCGTATCATAGAGAAAGTGTGATACGGGTGCGGTGCACTCCACGTATTTGTTGTTTGGTCCCTTTTGCTATACGTGTATGTGTGTGTGTGTGTGTGTGTGTGTGTGTGTGTGTGTGTGTATATATATATATATATATATATATATATATATATATATATATATATGTTATCTATGTAATATATAGTGTATATAATAGTGTATTTTGTGTTTGGGTATATGTGTTTGTCTATATGTGCATATGTTAGTGTTTATAGTTATGTATAGATCTATATGTATATGTACATATATGTGTACTTATATATATATATATATATATATATATATATATATATATATATATATATATATATATATATATATATATATATATATATATGTGTGTGTGTGTGTGTGTTTGAGTTTATATATATGAGAAGTATATATATAGATGTATAGCTAGCTATTTTAGTGTATAGGTTTGTGTTTGTGTATAAGTATGTGTTTGTGTGTGCTTGAGTGTGAGAGAGCAGCAGCCATAATATCAGTAAAACAGAGAAGCTGCAAGTTGCTGTGCAATCTAGCGTATGAAGAGAGCAGTATCAGCAAAGGGGTTAGCAGTCACTGTGAAGTAGAATACACAGTGAAATCAGTGCAGCAACTATGCAGAGGAGCTGCACAGTTCATCGCCTCGAGGGCACAACATTGTGGCAGTTGGAGTAAGCTGGGTTATGAGAGGGGGATCAAGCCATAAGTGTGCCCAGTTTCTGCAGCAACACTGAGAACAGCTGGGGGCATCGAGCATTGGCAGTAGCATCTTGCTGCACAATAAGCTATATGAAGAACTGCATCAATTCAGCAACTACCCAGAGCTGCAGAGCTCGTGCAGGGGGTAGCATGTGTACAGTACTATGTAGTATCAGTGAGTTGGGTAATGGTTCAGTTGGGTTGTGGTTTTATGAGTTTTTGGTTTAGCTTGGAGTGGGTGGTTAGTTGGTTTAGTAAGAATACTTAAGAGTATCTGTTAGTTAGGGATTTTTGGTTTAGGAAGTCTAGTGTATCAGTTTAGTTAGTAAATAGCTAACAGTTGGAGTAGTTCAATAGTTATCTAGTTATACAATTGTTTAGGTTAATGTTTAGCTAAAGTAACTATATGTACTAGGATGTATATATTAGTAATTTAGATACTCTATATAGCTAGTATTAAGGTATTTATATCTGTATTAGCTATTCTTATCTATGTATGTTAGTATGGATATATATATATATATATATATATATATATATATATATATATATATATATATATATATATATATATATATATATATATGTATGTATAATTGTATTAGTTGTTAATTTATAGTAGTTAGTTATATGGATTAGATATGTATTAGTTATGTTAGTGTTTAGTTACCTTGGGATACCAAGGTATTGGGTCGATACCCAAGGTATTGAGTTTGGGTATCGAGATAGGTGCGATACGCATTGGTGCAAGGCCAAGGTATCCTATTTCAATTGATTTGTTTTAATATTATAATATTTGACTTGAATATATATATATAACTCTATTTTCATATTCGAAACTTGCGTATCTTGGGATACGGCTCTTTGAGTGCCTTGTTGTATCATAACTTAGCTAGCATAGCATAGTTTCATAATGTATCGACTTAGTGACTTAGCTTTAGACTCTTGCAGCATAGTTTTCATTGGTTTGACTTAGAAATGGCGTATCGACCTAGAATTGTATCAACTTCACTTATTTTCATTCTTGAACCTTGTATTGATGCAACATACCATATATAGGTTGTGAGACAGCGCTCGCCTCACCGCCCCATGGGTTCGCTCGCCCTACGGAAGAGGAAGCTAATAGGCAGTTTCATTCAAAGGTTCTGGAAGAAAGGTTACTCCTTTTAGGAAGATGGCTCGCCCTACGAGCACTTCACTCGCAGCTCGCTGGCTCATTCATTCACTTGCTCATGAACTCGCTGCTTCGCCAGAAGAGAAGCGAGATGTCACCTCCTTTCCTCCGCCGAAAGATGCTTAGCCTGACGAAGTCCGTCTCTCTTGCCACCAACTTGAGACGGATGACTTCCAGATCTTTTGAATCCTCGAAAAAGTTGGACAAGCCCTTTCGCATCACGCTTCATCGACTGGAGCAATGTAGTCAAGTACTGATGGGTCCCGATCATCCGGAACTGGGTCACGTATCAACAGTTGGCGGGGCTATATAAAAATATTCACGACGAATCGATCTGTTGATGTGTACCCCATCCAACGCACAATGCATTCGGGTAGTCCGGGTAGCACCAATAGCATCCCTTCCAGTTCCCTTGACTAGTCAGGGGAGCCATCACTAGGGCCGATGATCCAACCTCGTTCCGGCCGATACGTATCGCGACTAACTACTAATTCAAAGTCTTGTTGATTCGCTAGCGCCTATCACGCGATCGCGCTAGCGCCGTAGATGAGGTTTCATATAGGGCATCAGAATAGCTTGTGCGCAATGCCGACATTGATTTCAAAGAAGCAGTGATTTCATCTCCTTATTCCGACAGAAGTCTTGTAGAGAGAAGGAATTGAATCAATATCCGGGTGTGAGGAGGAAGTGACGGTGTTCTCAATCGGCGATGCCTCATACCCTGTTTATTTTCGTCAAGAACTAACCCACTCTATAGTTCTTAACTGACTCCTTCTCTTTGTTTTCGATCGGAAGGGATCAGAAAAAAAATAAGTAGGGAAAAATCCATCTTTTCTCGAATATACATTAACGGAAGAAATAGAAGCTCGAGAAGGAAGACCAAAAAAACCTAGTTCGATTTTAGCTTCTCCGTGAGACGATAAATGAAAGTGTTCACAACGTATACCGAAAAAGGTGCCAAGCAAGTCAATAGGTCTGGTAGCATTTCCCGTCCCTTAATGTATGTGCCAGGAAGTTTCTGAAGAAGCGGGCTACTCCCCGAAAATGCCCCCTTTCCTATTTTCCTTTATTCTCCTGTAATGGAAAGAAAGAGTGGCTCCCCGTTTGCTCAAGACGAAATGGAGTACGGAGCTTGGGATGTCGAGAAGTAACCATTGCCTATTGAATGAACCACCCAATCATCTGCTTTGGCTTGAAAAGAGCCCCTCGGAACGAGGGAAGCCGGTGTCCTGGCCTGTCAACCCAAAAAGGGATTGACCATTTCCAAAACCAGTGGGCAAAGAAGAAGCTTTTACAGTAGCAGCCATTTCATAACCAGTATTAGCAATAACCGTTGATCTCGTAATCGGAAGGTACCTTTGCTTGCTAGGATCGACTGAGAGAAGAAGAAGAATCAAGCTTGCTCTGCACCAGAACTTGCTTGAGTCTTTTTCAATCGAATTGTTGAAGACGTATTCCAATTCAAATGTGGAGACGACCGTGAGAGAGTTAAAAAAGGGACTGGGGAAAGAGCATGTCAATCGAGAATGGTTTGAGTCACAATACGCGGAGCCATCACGTACAAAGCATGTAGAGGTGGTATCCAACTTCCGGATTAATTGGCACTATGATGCTTATGACGGAACGCTGGCTCACTAACAAGTTGGTCAGTCTGGCTCGGATCCTTATCCGATGCTTCTCGAGGCGCGAAGCGTAGGCAACAAAAGCCCCTTTCCCAGCAAAGGCGTTTGCTTGTATTTACAAACACCAGAATAGTAAACCCTCACAAGGTTTCTAAATATACCTGTTCCTAATTTGTAAAGCATGAGTTAGAGTTCAAGTTTGATCCCTGGAAATTTACTTCACAAGAATCCCCCTAGGATCAGAGAACTGGCTTGACACAGCCAAAGAAAAGAGGAGAGTTCGATCCCAGATTGAACCGAAGCCTACTTCCTTTTTTTTCTCGGGATCTTTCTCCAAGCAAAGTTTCTAACACCGAGGGAACCGGCCACAATGCGTGTGGTGCTGATAAACTCGTCTCCGCTCATCTTACCTGGAAATTGAAATCCATTTTTTTACCCACCGTTAGGTCGCCCACGGAGCGGTGAGGCGGCCAGGCCAGCCAAACGATAAGGAAGGATGTCAGGGCTTTCTTATTCTGAACTTGATCTTTGTTTGTTCCATTTTCCAAAGAAGGCTTTCTTACTAGTAACCCCTCGTTAAGTTGAAACTGGTTTCTTGAGTTGTTGCTTAGGATCAAGAATCTGGTTTTTAGCTTAAAGAGACCGAGGCGACCTTTAGGGATATAAGCTTCTTCATATTTCTTTTATAATAAGAACTGTCTTTCGTTCAGCAGTAGCAAGTGTCTTTTCTTTCCTTCGCTGTCAACCGCACCACAATCCCATGTTCCAAAGTCCCCCCTAATCTTAGATGGGTCGTCTGAGGGTTCGCCGTGTCCCAAAATAACAGGGGCCAAGGTCGGCCAGTGAAACGATGGGGGATAAGCTTCATCGTCGAGAGGGAACAGCCTGGATCACCAGCTAAGGCCCCTAAATGACCGCTCGGGTTGTAAATGATATAGCATTCCTGATAGAAAATGATGAGTCCTCCAGAAAAATGAAGTTATTCAAGTTCTTTTTACCAAAGAAGTCCCGCTCCGCATCAACAGAAGGTACCTAAGAGAACGGACCCATAAATAAAACTGGCGCTGCAAGCTTGCGAAAGCCAGTCTTTGATTGGATGCTCTGGATATGGCTTAGTTTATATTTCCATCTTTTTCCTTAAACCATAGGTTTTTTTCCTAAAGATGTTCAAGAAGATTCCCATCCAGACCTTATTAGAACTGTATCCCCAGGCCTTTCCGCTTTAGTGGATTCGTCCACACCTGCTGCTTTGGCTGAAAAAGCATCTTATCTCCATTCTGAACCTGGGCTTTCTCCTGGATCAAAGCAGATCAGCTCGCCGAATTTGTCGATCGAATCCCCGGAACGTCGAATGAAAATAGGTGGCCGAGTTTTGGCTCCAACTTGGTCAATGACTCCGCGATGATTAGTAAGATAGGATCAAATCTCTTCAGGAAAGCGAATTTGATCCTATAGTTGTCTTCTTTGTTCGAAAAATGCGCAGTGGAAAGGGATGCAAGTCGGTTCGGCGAAGTTGTAGGCCCCAATAGATCACACGGTCGAGAAGTGCCATGCATGGTCGTCCCCCGTCCTTTCTTTCTCTCGGTCCCACCCGGGCCCCTCTGGGGTAATAAAGAAATGGATAAAAAAAAGGGACAACATTCCGACCTTGTCTCGATACTGACAGTTCAGTGGATGGGATATCAGAGAGAGAAAGGAAAAGAAGTAGTTCTGAAAGGCCTACTCAAGATATTGTGTCTGGAGAGGTAGATAGATAGGACTATGTCTTGCTCGATCATGACCCTAGCTTTAGGTGCACTGTAAATAAAATACCTCGTCCCATCTCAATATTGTAGCAAGGGATATATAGAGCAGAAAACCTTGATTGTACTATACTAAAAGAAGCAGGGTTTCGGTAAACCTGACCTAGACCTGAAGGGAAATGGCGCCTCGTGTTCCTGTAAAGGGTGGCGGGCTGGGTCTCAGAAGTAGACAGAAAGAATTGTATTATAGGTGTTAAGAACTACCTGGTCGTCTATCACCTCCCGGCACGGTCGCCTTCTCTTTGTCTTCCCTCTCGACTGGGATCTATCTTTCTCAGCATTCATAGGTTTCTCAGGTTGGAGCATTCTTTGGTTTCCGTTGGAATCAGGATTGAGCATTCTCAGATCCAACCTTCGAGTTTAAAACTTGTTTTGAGCTACAGTCATCAGCAAAGAGTAGAGCACAATCCTTTCACAAGCCCAATCTTCGTTTCTCTTTTCCGTCAACGGACAGGGACCGGCGAGATGACTGAAGACCTTCTGCTGAAAAACATTCTCATTCCGCCTCAGATTCGTGAGACTTATTTTGTGAGAAAGATCATGTGTTGGCGAATAAGTTGGATATGAATTAGTTGGCGAATCGGCTTAACCAGGCGGAGTTTGGCCTCACCTATAGAAGCTTACCCATGCATCTTAGGTGCGCATATTCTTTAACCGCACGCACGTGCGAGTATTCTTAAAATACGTACAGGCGCACGCATGTTATTTACGGAAAGACCCATGACACCTGTCTATCGTTAGTTTCTCGCAAGATAGATTGGCCTCTCAAACTGTAATCGCAGTTTATTAACAACTCACGACGACCACCGAGATCTTCGACTTTGCTCCCACAGGTAATCCACCCGGGGTAACGAAATTTTTTGGGTGCAGTGCATTTCAAACCTTTGTAGGAAAACCTTTGTTCACATTTCTCTGATAGTTTTTAATTCATAATATTATATATATGCATGTTCTAGAATTGTATATATTGATCCCGACACAGTGAATTTATGGACTGGTACTATATGGATCCCGTTAGGAGATGTTATCCCCTACCGTGTTCAGCGGGTACTCGTGTACATTGTATCTCATCGTGTATATTGGGTATTGATTATATTTCGTGTTCACATACTGCTCGTGTTCAGTATGCTTATTCTTGTACACCCACCGCTCGTGTTCGGTGGTTATGATATTCGTGTACACCACTGCTTGTGTTCAATGGTTATATTTCGTGTTCGTAGCGTGTCGTGATTGGATCCATCAGTATTAGTTGGGGTTGGGAGAGTAGGAGTTAATTATGTGATCAAATCCCTATTGTTATATCGTGTACATTCTGGTTACATACCTCTGTAAGCCCCCTAAATTTCAGAATTATTAATTGGGGATTTTTCTGGAAATTTTTAGGATTTTTTCTGATGATTAAAACCTAGGCGTTGGTAATTAAAGGATTTTAATTTCGGTTAATTCATATTAAAATATTATAGAAATAATATTTTATGGTGTAAAATAGGAAACCGGGCATGTGGTATTTTTCGGTGAATTTATTGGACTCCGGAATCATTTTTAAAGCCCTAGAAACCAATTTAGAATTTAACCGAATTAAATCCGTGTGACGCCCGACATCCCCAGGAGAGCCGAAGCCCAGCCCAAGGAGCATTGACCCGTTGACCCAGCCCGAATCCTAGGTCTAACCCTAGTCCAAATTCTGTAATGTATAAATACCTATTTTTTCTAAGTTTTCTCTACAAAGAAAAAGAAAAGAAAAAAAAGATCCCCAAATTCTAAAATCCCTAATCCCTAATTACTAACCCTAACCCTAACCCTAACCTAACCCTAGCCCAGCCTCTCCTCAGTCGATCCCCGGCCGACTCCGGCGCCGCTCTCCCGCGACCTCCTTCCCGCGGCCACGTCGACCCCCTTCCCCGCCGTGCCCACGCCACCGCCTCTCCGCCGATGACAGCCTGTGCGACTCCTCGCCCCCTCTCCCACACGTTCTGCCTTCGCCCGCTCGGCCCCGCACCGCCGCCTCCTTCCTCCAGACTTCTCTCCGCAGCCTGCAGCACCGCTCTCTAGTCAAAACCCTAATCCCCATCGACTACCTTGACCCCGCTCCGTCGACGAGCACCCAGCCGTCGACCACCACCGCCTTCCCATCTCGTCCACCTTCCCCGACTTCATCCACCCATCTCCACCGTCCCAACTCCTCTCTTCGGAACCCTAGCTCCCCGTCATCTTCTTCCTCCAGACTCCACAACCCGACCTTCTCCTCCATCTCCCCCGAGCGCCTCCACAGCGTCCCCTCCTCGACTCCGCCTGAGACTCGTCTCGACCACCGCTCACCCCGAGTCCCCACCAGAACGACCACTTCCTTCCTCCACCCGTCAACCTCCTCAGCAGCACCCCACCCACCGTTCTCCTCCACCTGACTCCAGGCAGACCCCGCTCCGACGACCCCGACCGAAACCCTAACCTTCCTTCTCCCAGAACCAACTCTCAGCCGACGCCTGAGCCAACCACGGCGAAGCCCATCCCCGACCAGCGCAGCCTCCGGCAATCTCCGGCTAGCAGTATTGAAACCCTAACTCTGACACAGGACTCGTCGACACAGCGGACACAGCGAAGACAGTGGACACAGCAACTCAAGACAGGACACGAAGGATCCCCTCGGACACGGGAAATCGGTCTTCACGAAGCCCTGTTCAGGTACTCGTAACTTTCTCTTCGTAACTCTGTTTTAATTTCTGTCAGTTGCTACACGTAGACTGTATGACCCTCTCGGTGCCCGTGCAACTCGCTCGGTGCATCGCGTGGTGATCGCACACCGCGATCCAAAAACAGGAAAAATAACACCCAGTTTTACCCCGGAACTGAGTATGCCCCGTCAATCGGGACGACTTGGTCGCACGCGGTCTTTACCGAACTGTGCGCGACATTGATACGGTCGTGTGGGATTTCGCGGAAGTTGATTCGGAGGTGCGTACACACCGGAATCAACGCGTATCCGCCGACAACGTCCCGTATCCGTCAGTTCTGGAACACGCTGTAACTTTGTGTACACACGTCGGATCGAGACGAAACTTGCGCCATCGGATCCGTAGCAATACGCTGGTCCTGTGACTCAAGTTTGGTTCGATTCTGAGAACGTTGACAAAATCGCGTATCGTGGGCCCCACAGGCTCCACTTGACGGGCGATTTTGTGATCGGCTCATCGGAATCTAATTCTGGAAGTTTCATTGGGTTCGTATCATCGTTCCTGACTTGTAGACACTGAGTTTGATGAATTTGGAGACCTTTGACCCTGGCACGCTTTTCGGTTCAAAGTGGCCCACATGTGGACCCCGCTTTAATCCGAAAATGACCTTTTTGCCCCTGTGTCCAAATTGGACGTAAGGACAGGCATTTCTAGCAGTTTGATATCTTCTGAGACTAGTGGTGATGTTTATGACAGCTTTTGGAGTAGTCCCTACCGGTTCCACTGATCCAGGGACGATTGTTGGTATTCCAGCATCAGGCAAGTGTACCTTGCCAAACTTTGCAGTATTGTTACATATTTTCCTTGTTTCATTATATTGCTGTGCATGCTTAACCTAGGACCGTGTGACATACTTAGCGTCCGATTATAGTCGGGTGCCAACACCGTACGCGGTGTTGTGTACGGTCATCTAGAGATGGACATTCGTGACACTATATATTCTCGTACTGGTCTTACCAAGTACACTTCGACCCAGGACACTTGACACCATTCCTGAGACAGGATTTTTTCGAGATATTCGTGGTGATTCTGTATAGGATACAGGACATGAACATTATATTCTTAGATATAGTATGACTTGTTGCATTAGCTATGATCACGCTTGACATGGTCATGAGACGTTATGGTCATGATATGCGTGGTTACATTGGGTGGAGAGAGACACACAGGCTACAGGCTGATCATATATATATATATAACCCCTATTATTGAGAGGCACAAGACTCTGAAGCCCGAGCTTGGCCCATTACCGGTTATTACCGCTACCGGCTCCCCGACACAGAGCTTGTAGTGGCTTCGGCCTGAGCACTAGTGATGCTCTCACTTGCATTTTCACATAGATGGTTATATAGCTTACCCTATTTATTGCATTTTCTGCTGCACTGCATTTATTTTGGCTTGTATTTTTTGTACCTTGCTGTCCCCTGAGGACCTGGATCCGGACTTTGTCCCCAGGACTAGCAGAGGAGATCCACTTAGAGTTATACAGTACTTGAGCTTTATCAGGAGCAGAAGCAGGAACAGGAGCAGATACAGGAGCTGTACCGACACCTGAGGACGAGATTGTGCTAGAGGACTTCTCCTGGGTATTGCCTTGAGATGACTCATTTATTTCTATTTCCAGTTCCTTTATTTTCCAGTCTATTGTATTGAGGTATCAGACTTGTTCTCGGATGGTTCTCCGAGACACCTTTATTGAGATATGCTAGTTTGTTTCTATTTGCATTTATTCTGGCATTTGATCTGTGATTATCTATTATGGATGAGATTAGTATAGACTGTGACAATCATTATTGGACCTGCTTATTGTTATATTACAGCTTAAGTATGCCCTGATGGATTCATTAAATTGGGTTGTCCATCGGTGCGTACTGCTGGCCATTATCACGCGTCTGGTCCTTCGGTATTTTGGGACTGGGGCGTGACATAGTTTTTGTGGTGGCCCATGCAGGTCAACGACTAAATTGTTCGGTTTCAACTTAGGAACCGAGCAAGCCTGCAATAAGAATAGGATAAGTTTTAGGATCTCATCCACTTGCTTGAAACGTTCTTGATATCTATATCAGATTCAGATTTATTTCCTGACTTGCATCCTGCCTTGATTCTTGTGTGCCTCTTATTGTTTATTTTGGTTGCAGAGTTATGGATTCATGATCAAACAACGAGACTCATCCAGAAATACCACAAGGTGCTGTGATAACCAACAGAGATGAAGTGACACCAGTTAGTGAAGGTCCATCATCACAGCAAGCAAGTCAGCATGCCTCGAGAATCCTGGAAGATGACGTTCCACCATCGACGCAGTTAGCTCCACCGATGCCTACCGTTCCACAAGGGCAGGCTATGGACGAACAACAAATGTTTCGAATGTTCTACGCGATGATGCAAGCCCATCAGAAGGTTCAGGAAGAAGCTCAGCAGATCCAAGCGGAGAAGTTCATCGATAGATTCAGCTCAGAGTTACGGAAGTTAATCAGCCCCACTGCAACTACCTTAGACGAGCATGTTCTTACTACAGCAAGACCCATGGAGTGCGACACAAGGATCAAGTCCAGCCAGAAGTGGCCGTATGCATCAGCACCAGACCAAGCACAACAGGAAAGAGCTGCAAAGCGACCACAGATGAATCCACCACCGAGGGCAGCACCAAGAGCCTCATTCCTTCCTACTTGTCAATATTGTCGCAAGATAGGCCATACTGAAAGAGAGTGCAGACACAAGTTAGGATTATGCTTGATTTACGGAATCAGTCAACACTTAGCCAAGAATTGTACTCAGCATCGAGAGAAAGCATTGATGATTCATCAACCAGCCACATCAGCACCAGCCGGAGCACCACGGGAAGAAATTGCAAAGAAGTCTCACATTCACCAGCCACCAGAAGCATCTCCGCAAGTACTATCTATCTGTCAATATTGTCGCAAGCGAGGCCATGTAGAGAACGAGTACAGACGAAAGAAGAAATTATGCTTAGCTTGCGGATCCAGTCAGCATTTATTAAAGGAATGCCCCGAACGTCGAGACAGAGCACCAATGAATAACCAACAAGCGATACCAGCACCAAGGCCAGCCTCTCCAGTATTGGAAATACTGCAAACGGAAGTTGAAGAAGTCCTACCACCAGCTCCAGGAGGGTATCAGCCGAGGCCACCTTTGATACCACAAGCAGCACTTTTCCAGCAGGCCCAGCAGCAGCAGAGGAATCGACTACGAAGACGGGAACAAGCTCTGGCGATGACTTTAGAGGACGCGCAGACTCATGGAGTAGCTAATGCGCCTAATTTTTCGTAGTTGTCTGTTTCTAGATTTGTTTTATCTCGTGCCTATTGATTCGTGACCTCAGACTTAACATATATAATTTTGAACTTGCTTATAATTGATAAGCAGTAGAGATTATAGAGTCTTTTGTGATTGTGATTATCTGGTGATTATTTTGTGAACTTGAATTAAGTTGTACCTCCTTTCATCATCATCTAGCGTACTTATAATTGTTGTACTACCTTGACTGATGCTGCTATTTTATAGCCTAGTTTTGCAAGCTTACTCTTTATCGAGCTTGTTCATGACATATGTATTAGTGGACATGTACACTAATATAATTGTCTATTCAGAATCAGTGTATTACGGTCTGATCAACCTTAGTGCATTTTGGTTCGCACTTCGCACGACTACTTTACGTGGATTGAGATATATAGTTGACTAGTATACTTGCCCTCTAGATATGTCTGAGCATATCGTATCAGTTACATAACTGTACTAATACGAGCATGCGAACAAAGGATTACCCGAATAGGATTTCAATCCACAATTGTCTTGACAAATCCCATTTGAATTCGTTAAATGCCTTGATCCTAATACTTCTATTCTATTACCTCACCCTTGAACTCTTTATTATTGATCTTCGTCTTCCCTTATTTTGGAAAGACGGATCCGCGTGCTTGGTATAAGTTTGAAATATAGACAGTACTAGATATACCCCCACAGGCCGGTCACATTATTGATGACCCCTTTATACATGATTAGGGGAAGTATCATAGGTGATATGTTGGTGTTAAAGACTTGAGGATCCAATAACATGATTAAATAAATTGGAGCATAGCTTTATTAGATGTATAGCCTTAGATGATAGATGGGTAAATTCTAAGTTGGGTAGAGACCGCAATGCTCACTTGGGAGGAATCCTGTAGACTATAATCAAGTAAGATTGAGTAGAGAGAACCCTACCATATTTTAATTTCGAGGACGAAATTTTTATAAGTTGGGTAGATTGTAAGCCCCCTAAATTTTAGAATTATTAATTGGGAATTTTTCTGGAAATTTTTAGGATTTTTTCTGATGATTAAAACCTAGGCGTTGGTAATTAAAGAATTTTAATTTTGGTTAATTCATATTAAAATATTATGGAAATAATATTTTATGGTGTAAAATAGGAAACCGGGTATGTGGTATTTTTTGGTGAATTTATTGGACTCCGGAATCATTTTTAAAGTCCTAGAAACCAATTTAGAATTTAACCGAATTAAATCCGTGTGACGCCCGACATCCCCAGGAGAGCCGAAGCCCAGCCCAAGGAGCGTTGACCCGTTGACCCAGCCCGAATCCTAGGTCTAACCCTAGTCCAATTTCTGTAATATATAAATACCTATTTTTCCTAAGTTTTCTCTACAAAGAAAAAAAAAAAAAAAAAAGATCACCAAATTCTAAAATCCCTAATCCCTAATTACTAACCCTAACCCTAACCCTAACCTAACCCTAGCCCAGCCGCTCCTCAGTCGATCCCCGGCCGACTCAGGCGCCGCTCCCCCGCGACCTCCTTTCCACGGCCACGTCGACCCCCTTCCCCGCCGTGCCCACGCCACCGCCTCTCCGCCGATGACAGCCTGTGCGACTCCTCGCCCCCTCTCCCACACGTTCTGCCTCCGCCCGCTCGGCCCCGCACCGCCGCCTCCTTCCTCCAGACTTCTCTCCACCGCCCGCAGCACCGCTGTCTAGTCGAAACCCTAATCCCCATCGACTACCTCGACCCCGCTCCGTCGACGAGCACCCAGCCGTCGACCACCACCGCCTTCCCATCTCGTCCACCTTCCCCGACTTCATCCACCCATCTCCACCGTCCCAACTCCTCTCGTCGGAACCCTAGCTCCCCGTCATCTTCTTCCTCCAGACTCCACAGCCCGACCTCCTCCTCCATCTCCCCCGAGCGCCTCCACAGCGTCCCCTCCTCAACTCCGCCTGAGACTCGTCTCGACCACCGCTCACCCCGAGTCCCCACCAGAACGACCACTTCCTTCCTCCACCCGTCAACCTCCTCAGCAGCACCCCACCACCGTTCTCCTCCACCTGACTCCAGGCAGACCCCGCTCCGACGACCCCGACCGAAACCCTAACCTTCCTTCTCCCAGAACCAACTCTCAGCCGACGCCTGAGCCAACCACGGCGAAGCCCATCCCCGACCAGCGCAGCCTCCGGCGATCTCCGGCTAGCAGCATCGAAACCCTAACCCTAACACAGGACTCGTCGACACAGCGGACACAGCGAAGACAGTGGACACAGCAACTCAAGACAGGACACGAAGGATCCCCTCGGACACGGGAAATCGGTCTTCACGAAGCCCTGTTCAGGTACTCGTAACTTTCTTCTCGTAACTCTGTTTTAATTTCCGTCAGTTGCTACACGTAGACTGTATGACCCTCTCAGTGTCCGTGCAACTCGCTCGGTGCATCGCGTCCTGTGGTGATCGCACACCGCGATCCAAAAATAGGAAAAACAACACCCAGTTTTACCCCGAAACTGAGTATGCCCCGCCAATCGGGACGACTTGGTCGCACGCGGTCTTTACTGAACTGTGCGCGACGTTGATACGGTCGTGTGGGATTTCGCGGAAGTTGATTCGGAGGTGCGTACACACCGGAATCAACGCGTATCCGCCGACAACGCCCCGTATCCGTCAGTTCTGGAACATGCTGTAACTTTGTGTACACACGTCGGATCGAGACGAAACTTGTGCAATCGGATCCATAGTAATACGCTGGTCCTGTGACTCAAGTTTGGTTCGATTCTGAGAACGTTGACAAAATCGCGTATCGTGGGCCCCACAGGCTCCACTTGACGGGCGATTTTGTGATCGGCTCATCGGAATCCAATTCTGGAAGTTCCGTTGGGTTCGTATCATCGTTCCTGACTTGTAGACACTGATTTTGATGAATTTGGAGACCTTTGACCCTGGCACGCTTTTCGGTTCAAAGTGGCCCACATGTGGACCCCGCTTTAATCCGAAAATGACCTTTTTGCCCATGTGTCCAAATTGGACGTAAGGACAGGCATTTCTAGCAGTTTGATATCTTCTGAGACTAGTAGTGATGTTTATGACAGCTTTTGGAGTAGTCCCTACCGGTTCCACTGATCCAGGGACGATTGTTGGTATTCCAGCATCAGGCAAGTGTACCTTGCTAAACTTTGCAGTATTGTTACATATTTTTCTTGTTTCATTATATTGTTGTGCATGCTTAACCTAGAACCGTGTGACGTACTTAGCGTCCGATTATAATCGGGTGCCAACACCGTACGCGGTGTTGGGTACGGTCATCTAGAGATGGACATTCGTGACACTATATATTCTCGTACTGGTCTTACCAAGTACACTTTGACCCAGGACACTTGACACCATTCATGAGACAAGATTTTTCTGAGATATTTGTGGTGATTCTGTATAGGATATAGGACATGGACATTATATTCTTAGATATAGTATGACTTGTTGCATTAGCTATGATCACGCTTGACATGGGCATGAGACGTTATGGTCATGATATACGTGGTTACATTGGGTGGGGAGAGACACACAGGCTACAGGCTGATCATATATATATAAAACCCCTATTATTGAGAGGCACAAGACTCTGAAGCCCAAGCTTGGCCCATTACCGGTTATTACCGCTACCGGCTCCCCGACACAGAGCTTGTAGTGGCTTCGGCCTGAGCACTAGTGATGCTCTCACTTGCATTTTCACATAGATGGTTATATAGCTTACCCTATTTATTGCATTTTCTGCTGTACTGCATTTATTTTGGCTTGTATTTTCTGTACCTTGCTGTCCCCTGAGGACCTGGATCCGGACTTTGTCCCCAGGACTAGCAGAGGAGATCCACTTAGAGTTATACAGTACTTGAGCTTTATCAGGAGCAGAAGCAGGAATAGGAGCAGATACAGGAGCTGTACCGACACCTGAGGACGAGATTGTGCTGAGGACTTCTCATGGGTATTGCCTTAAGATGACTCATTTATTTCTATTTCCAGTTCCTTTATTTTCCAGTCTATTGCATTGAGGTATCAGACTTGTTCTCGGATGGTTCTCCGAGACACCTTTATTGAGATATGCTAGTTTGTTTCTATTTGCATTTATTCTGGCATTTGATCTGTGATTATCTGTTATGGATGAGATTAGTATAGACTGTGACAATCATTATTGGACCTGCTTATTGTTATATTACAGCTTAAGTATGCCCTGATGGATCCATTAAATTGGGTTGTCCATCGGTGCGTACTGCTGGCCATTATCACGCGTCTGGTCCCTCGGTATTTTGTGACTGGGGCGTGACAACCTCACTTGTAATCGTCTTACTTGATCATGTTCACCCAAACCGATCACATAATGAACTTATATTCTGAGGCACATTAGTTAGTTTAGACTGCAGTTATTTCATCATATTGTTGATATTTATATTGTTGATCTATATTCTTGTACATTACCTGTATATCTATTATTCATCATTCATATATTTAGTGATCTTGTATTTCATTTCTATATCTGTTTATATGCTCGATAATGCTATTGAAACTGCTCTCAGAGGTATGTACTTCGCTCCAATCCTGACTGGATATATTTTTCCAGATGACTGGCTTATAGAGCAGTGTCCCACATTCTACGAGCCGCAGAATGGTGTACCTTTAGAGGATACTCCTATTGACCAGGAGGACTTAGTTGTAGAGCCCGAGGAGGTCTAGTTATTTGTATTGGATTATATTAGACTATTATTTTGGTGGATTCACATCTTGTATATTATTTCAGATTATGGATTGTATCTTTATTCTTTTCTTCGCTATTCCATTCGTGCATTATTCTTCCTTAGTTTATTTTTTGATTGAGATTAGATATACTTGTGAGATACCATATTGCTCCTCCGTTCGGAGTTGAGATGATTGATAGGTCCGTATTATATTGTTGAGATGTTAGATAGTTAGAAATGACCCAGACAATGTTCTACCGTCGATTCTATGGCGTAGGGTGGGCGTAACCATGTACTTGTGTCCGAATATCAGGGTGCGGGTCGTGACAATTCCTATGCTTCATTTTGGTTGCACAATTTTTGCGACGCAAAATCTAGAAATTGGTATTTAGCACCTTACTGTTGCGTACGATTTTAATGCGCAACGTCAACCCTTTTTGTCCAACCAACTTCATATCCATGAGTCTAACTGAACCTAATATGACCATGTTAAGAGTGTCTCATTCATTTAAATATTTACATGCTTTGTAAATATCACATGGTTTGAATCCTAGTTTTAAATACCCAAATTTCTAATTTTGAAAATCGGATCCTTGCATATCTTTTGTGCACCTTAATTAAATTAAAATAATTAATTAAATAATATGCCCAAAGATCAATAGAGACCTAAAAAACCTTAATGGACCCTCAAACACACTTTTTTTTTGTCCCCAAATCAATTCCAAACAACCAACACCCATAGGCCCAACAAACTAGTATATATATGTGTGCTCCTCTCCTTCCCCAAAGCCCTAGCCGCCCCCTCCTCCTTCATGAATGACTAAAGCATCTAACTCTCCTTTTTTTACATCTAATCTTCCTCCTCTTCCTTCCCCACACCTTCACACACACCCTTACACCTCTAGGCCACCAATTGGCCAACCCCTTTGCACCCGAAGACCCCCTTTTTGGCTGCCAGGGTGCTGCTGCTATTTGCAGCAGTAAAAATATCTCAAAATCCCCTAAAAATTATATCTTCTTCATTTATTTGAATTATACTATTTCTTCATCAAGTTTCGTGAAGTTTAGAGTTTGTTTGGTACTCCGCTTGGCCGTAGTCGCAAAAAAGGTTCCCGTCGTAATCGCGTACGTGTAAGTTTTTCAACTCCGATCATTTTCATATTTTTCCATGAAATAAAAACTTGTGTAGAGCCAAGTTAATGTTAGATGATGATTACAAATATTTGCATATATGTGAAACTATAATTTTATGTACGAAACTACCCTTAGTTGTTGAACAACCTAGACACAGACACGGTACATCAATACTAGTTGTAGTTCTTTGAAGGTTGTCATATTTTAATTATGTAAATAATTTCCAGAAATTAATATATTAAAATTACAGAATATTTAATGTATTATTTTATTATTAATAATATTTTTATTCTAATAGGGTAATTGCATGCATAAACTACGTGGTGTAGTTGCCTAGAATAACTAGTTGTCGTCCGTAGAGACTTTTTGGCATGCAATGATTTTGGGTTGGTTATTTTCATATATTTATAAATATTTTCAGAATATTAAACATATTAAATTTAGTATAATATAATGGTAGGATGTTAGTTAGAAATGTTCCATGCATAGATAAGTAGAAATAGAAGGAGTTGTATACTAGTAAGCATAGATTAGATAATGCACTTATAACACTTTGGAACCAAATAATAGGGTAATCCATATATGGTTAATTATTAATTTTTGTGTTTGTATATGTATTCATGATTAGGCCTTGGATTAAGATTTAAGAACAACTTCGGAACCGCGGGCAAGATACCTTGATATATTTACTGTCAGTTTATTTTTATTTTAGAATTTTATCTTATTGTTGCATAAACTATTTTCATATCAATTGTGCGTCCAAGCTTGACTTGGGTGCAAATAACGGTGTTCGTCATCTTTTGTAGCTTTTATATATTTTATGCATGTTGACTTAGTTTTAACGAACTACCTCATGTTTATGGGATATTTTTATATCTCATTTGGCCATGACATACACATGATAGATGTTTCATTATAGGACACGAACTAGCGTACTCGATGGGCCATCGATACGTTCGAAACTTGTAATGGTTAGAAACGTAACTGTTATGATTAGTGTATTAGAGACTCATATAGTTACAACACTAGACATGTTGTGTATACAATTTGGTCTGTGCAGGGATGAGGGGGGAGACAATCATTATGCGTATGAGATAGCCAAATCGGTGAGCCAAGTCTCCGGATAAAACTTGGTGTGATAATATTATATTATTAGATACCTTATTATTATATGCATATGAGCCAACAATCCCACTCATACGCACGGAGGTGTCTTCTAAATTGCACATTAGATGGTTAGAACACCCTTTGCATAAGCATTTACTTACTGCAGTTTATATGGATTGCTTCTATGTATCTTGTTACGTCCCTCTAAATATCTGGTCCCTTTCCAGGTATAGACGATCATAACTATTTGCAGGAGCACAAGCCAGGACTAGCTACTTCTTTCTCTTTCGAGGAGGTCTTCCCTTCGAGCCTGTCTGATCATTAGATAATGTACTTATTATATTTTCTTTCATATTCTAGTTTGGTAGTGGATTTGTCTCCACCCGACTTATTTACTTCTTCGATATTTCATACTTGGTTCATTATCATATTTGGTTATTTATTTCTTTTTGGTTTTGTGGATGAGATTAGTATTGCATGTGACTTGTGACATTATATACCACTTGTGAATTATTATTCATAATACAACGTACGTATGTGTTATGGTTTTCATATATTGGAGTTGCCATATACATATGGCTGACATACTTACGTAATCATAGTCCTATGTATTTTGGGACTAGGGCGTGACATATTTTTGTGGTGGCCCATGCAGGTCAGGAGCATATTGTTTCGGTTACGTTACTGTACCGAGCAAGCCTGCGTATACGACTAGAGTATAGGATCTCATCTACTTATTTAAATCACCTTCTTTGAATTCCTTCTCGGACTCTTATTTTACTGTTTGATTTGCATCTTGCTCGATCCTTTCCTAATTAGATCTTATCTTCTCGTGCTTGAGGGAGGTTAAATGATGACTAGTACTAGATATATGTCACATAGGTCAATTACATTGTTAGGTAGATTGTTTGCCAACTAAGGATGTATTAGAGGAATTTAAATTATGTTATGAACACATTAACTTTTTTTTCTTTTGAGGATTGAGTAACTTAGATCTTATTTTCTCGTTCATAGCAAAGTGTGCATGTTTTAATCATTGCAATATCCCGTGTATTCTTTTTAATATGCAGTTAAGCTGATATTTTACTACTTATTGCAGCTCCCGTTTCGGGAGTTGCCTTGGCGACCCAACGATCCCGAAGTCTTTCCATGTTTTTATTACTTGGCTCAGAACGACTATTTTGATAGTCTTCCTGCCTCAGGTGAGTTGAACCATGATCTTTGTTATTCTTCCATATCGTGGCACTTCTATGTGACGAGCATTTTAAATATATGAAGCAATATAGTATAAGGGATATATAAAGAACATAAGTTATTCTACGAAGGCGAGGCTAAAAGAACTGTAAAGTGAGCATGCTATTCCGTCCAACAGATTTACTTCTATATTCTATGCAAAGATATATAAGATGGGATTATTCCCTTAGCTAGGTGCATTTTCTTTTATTAGAATGCAAAAAGGTAAATTTCTAGCAACTAGCATCTATCGTCCATGTTATTAGGTGTGCAGGCTAAGAAAATACAAGTTCACCAAAGCCACCACCTTAGTGATGATTCGCATCGGTCGAGCGATACTCCGAGCGCACATTTGAAAGTCTAATTCTGAACTCCTGAAGGACAAATTCTGAATTACTTTGCATTAAGTGAGTCTTCTCGCCGAGAAAGGCTGGTTGGGTCATCGCACTTACGTCGTTTGAAGTGACTCTCCGCGTTGAGTGGAATGGATCATTACAGGATAGAAGGGCATTGATAAAGAAGATGGGTTCAAAAGAGGGGGGGCTTTTGTATGTAGGGAAGGAAGCAAAGGGAGAGAGACATGTCTTTTTAGTTTGATCGAGAGATAGTTGAGTTTGATGAGAGTGAGACATGGTTTATTAGCTAAGTTATATATACATGCAAGTAATTCAATTATACCATACACAAGCATTGGAACCAAAACTGGAATACTAATATGACTATTTTAATTGATAAATATTCTTAAGAGGATTAGGTTTAGGCTTTAATTAAAGATAGGTTTTTAATTATCACATATGTATATTTATTTGCTTATCTTTTAATGATTTCTTTAATTAAACAAATTTTTATTGCAAATATATCGATAAAAAATTAACTCTATTAATTAATGTAAAATATCTAATCTTATATACATATTGTCACGCCCCAGTCCCAAAATACCGAGGGACTAGCTACGTGACAATGGCCAGCAGCACACTCCAATGGGCAAACCCAATTTAATGAACCCATTAGTGTGTACTTAAGATGTAAAATAATATAATGGTCTAAGATACATGTCACAGTCTAAATCTAATCTCATCCACAGAAGATAATCACAGTTCAAATATCAAAATAATTAAGATGAAAAATATAATTCAACAACAAGTCTCAATAAAATGTCTCGGGGAACAACCCGATAATGAGTTTAATACAGAAATCCACGAGACATGAAATAGAGTATCAAGAACAGAAATGACTGAGTATATAAAGCAAATACTCAGGAGAAGTCTTCTAGTATCACCTCGTCCTCTGGTACTGGTACTACTCCAGCGTCTGCTCCTGTCCCGTATACCTCGGGGTAGATCTCCTCTGCTAAACCTGGGGACATAATCCGGATCCAGGTCCTCAGGGGACATAGAAAGGTACAAGAATAACTCAAGCCAAATAATGCAGTATATAAAATATATCAATAGGGCAAACTATGTAACCAACTATGTGATATGCAAATGAGAGCATCACTAGAACTCAGGCTGAGACCACTACAAGCTCTGTGTCGGGGAGCTGGTAGCAGTGATATCATGTAGTGGGCCTAGCTCTGTAGTGGCTACGACACCGTAATAATAAATATATATATATAATCAGCATGTAGCCTGTGTGTCTCTCCCCACCCAATGTAATCATACCTCTTATGTCCACGATGTCTCATGTCCATAACACGCAAGATCATGACCTCTAACTAATACGGTGAGTCATAATGATAGCTATGCATATGTAATATCTATTTCACGAATCCTGTAATCCTATACAGAATCACCATGAATGACTCAAGAAAGATTCTATCTCATGAATAGTGTCAGGTGTCCTATGGTATGACGTACTTGATAAAACAAGTACGAAAAGTATATAGGATGGCAATATCAATTCTCTAAGTGACGTTACACGACTCCGCGTACAGCGTCGACACCCGAATCTTATTCGGACGCTAAGCAATGTCTCACGGTCCTAGGTTGAGTAGATACATCTCATAAATAAATCAAAAGAATAATAAGAAGCAAGTACTGCAAGATTGGCAAGGTACACTTGCTTGGGGTTTGAATTCCTCCAATTGCTTCGGTAACAGTGAGATCTTCAGGTACTCCTCTGGTTGCTAAAATAAATATTACCATCATTCTCAGAAGACATGAAATAGCTAGGATTGCCTACCCATAAGTTCAATTTGGACACAGGGGCAAAATTGACAGTTTCTGGTCAAAGCGGGATCCATATGTTGCCCACTTCGCACCGAAAATATGCTAGAGACAAAGTTCTACAAATTCGTCAAACTTAGTGTCTACAAGTCCAGAATGATGACACGAACCCAACTGAATATTCAGAACTGGATTCCGATGAGCCGATCACAAAATCGCCCGTCAAGTGGAGCCGTGGGGCCCAGATACGGGGTTTCGTCAACGTTCTCAGAATCGAACCAAACTTGGGTCACAGGACCAACGTAACGCTATGAATCCGATGGCATAAGTTTCATTGCGAAATGACAAGCACATACGAAGTTACAACGAGTTTTAGAACAGGCCCGATACGGGGCAATTTCGACGGATACGCGTTGATTCCGGTGTGCACGCACATCCAAATCAACTTCCGCGAAATTCCATACGTTCGTATTGACGATACGCTCCTTTTAGTACAATTCGCTACGACAAAGTTGCCTCGTTTACCGAGACATACCCAGTTTCTAGAAAATTTGGGTCTTAAAAATCAAGATTTTGGTCAACTTTATCCGCGAATAAAAAATAACATACAACACCATAAAATAAACTAATTACAGGATTTGAAACTCGGTTATATTATCTAATTTACTATTCAAGTTAATTTTAGAATTATTAACTAGGTTGGACGTAAAACGGCCGTGAACTTGTGAGTTCGGGACAGTTTTCGAAGTCCAAAATTAGGATTTTTTTCTGTTTTTGCGTCGCGGTTTGCGATCGACACAGGATACGATACCCCAATCAAATTATACAGGGTTCGAGAGAGTTACACAGAGAACATGTCACAATAGACCGTTCAAAAATTGACACAGCGATAAGGATGAAAATCTCACCGAAACAGAGGTCATAATCGACTGAACATACACGGGACGGCGCGGCGACTGCTGGGTGGCGGTGCTCGTCGACGGCGGCTGCTCGGCTGCTGTGGCTGCTGGCGGCGGCGGAGGTCGTCGGAGTTCGTCTGCGGGTTACCGTCGGGGTCATGGCAAAGTCGTCGGGGTCGCCAGGGTCTTCGCCGGTGGTCGCGGGGGAGCTCGGGGTCGTCGGGCTGTGGAGAGGTGGCAGAGGCGGTGGTTGGTGATGGCGGTGGTGGTGAGGATCGGGCTCGGCTATGGGGTTTAAATAGGAGCTCGACGGCAGTTTTAGGGAGGGGGACCGTCGAGGCGGCGGCCGACGATTATGGGAGTTGATGGGTCGACGGCGACGGCGGGTGAAACGGCCGAAGGGATCGCATCGGGGAGGCGAGGAGTCGGGAAAACGGCCGACGGTTGGGGTTTTTTGAACTGTTACAAATATTTGAATTTACGGGTCGGGTCAGGTTAGCGGGTACTGGTCGGGTTCAGATCCGACTCGTTAGGGTTAGGTTTGGTTCGGTTCGGTTCAGGTTGGTTTAAATCGGTTTATTCTGGTTTAATTAGAAATTATATTTTTAGCTATTTAAAAATAGTTTTTGGGCCCAATAAATTCTAGAAAAATTACACTATGTCTGATTATTTATTTTACCCTCAAAAATATAATTTTTATAATATTTTAATATTTAATTTAACACTCAAAAATATTTAATTCCTAAAAACATTTATTTTATTTATTTAAAAATCATCGAAAAATCCCAAAAATTCATATTTTAATTTTTGAAAATTTTGAGTGTTTACACATATATAACATAATAACTGTATTTGTTTTACTTAACTACTAGCATAACTATTCTATACTTTTAGTTTCTTGTATTACACTTACCAAGCCCGACTTACGGATAAATTATTTTAAAGATATGTAAAAAAAAAATTGGGAGAGGAGGGTTTACATAGAGCCATTAGATGACTGTCAACACAATGACAAAACCCCCCAGCCAATCTCTACCTTCCACTACAAAAATACTTGACCAATGAGTATTAACTTAGTACAATGTGTAGAACCATAGAATATCTGAAGCCATGCAAGTAGGCTGCTGTAGAAGCATAAAAAGTGCGCCTCAGATAGATGGCGCAGTTTTCTATAAATAAATCCAATAGTAGAAGAACGACGCACTTTTTACTTGTTTCAGAAGAAAGATGCGCACTTTCTTAAACATTTAACACTTTGGCGCACTTTCTATTAATTTTAAAGGATGGTGCACTATTCAGAGAACAGAAAAGTGGTGCACTTTCTTAGAGTTATGAAAGTTAGCGCACAAACGATCTTCCCTCTCTCAAAATTTAATGCAGCAGACTGACAGCTGACAGATGCAGAAATCGAAGAGTCAGAAGTCATCATTATAGCGGATCTGCAGTACATAGACCCAGATTGTCGTTTAGTGACCCAGCCATTGTGCCAACTTCAAAAGTGCGCCATAGTGCCAACTTATTCAAAAGTGCGCCGTTGTGCCAACTTTCTCAAAAGTACATCGCTGTGCCAACTTCTTCAAAAGTGCGCTGTAGTTCCAACTTCTTCAAAAATGCATTGTAGTACCAATACCTACAAAAGTGTGCCATTGAGCCAATTTTATCAAAAATGCATCATAGTGCCAATCTTACCAAAAATGCGCCAGTCTCCAAACGACTTCTAAAGTGCATGTACTATCATAACCGACAGTAAGCAGTTATGAGTGTGTGTGTCTTACATGTCATACTTCTCATAAAAAATATACAAATAACTATCCCCACGGCCTATGATTTCTTTGTACAGGAAGCTACGTGTCAAGTAGGCAGCCAGTTGTGCATCCACTCATTCAGAACGTAGGGTGTTAGTCCACCAAAAGTGCGCGCACAATGGTAAAACAATATAGACTATCCAAAATGCACGCACATTCTCATAACCGCTCCTAAACTCTATAAATACAGGTTTTGTATAACCATTAAAGGGACAGAAACAAAGACAAAGAGGAGCACACACAGACATATAGAGAAAAAGGGGCTAAAACTTTTAAGTCTTTAAAATTCAAGAACATAGTGAGAGAAATAGAAGCTTCTCGTGTCGTTGTTGCCAAAGCTTTCTTATTGTTCAACTCTCCAAGTTGTTTACAACATTCCCTATATTTTTTCGTCGTCGTGTGCAGTTCTTTGTCGGTACATGCATTTCTTTGTCGTCGAGTGGTCGAAGGAGTAAAATGATCGTCCGCAGATCAGATCTCTGTAGCTATACTTTCCAAGAATTAATTGTACTTAGATTCCTATTTAGGATCTTTTTGTACTTTTCTTTCTTTTTAATAGTTTGTAATACAAAAGTTTCGTATAAACTTTTCTCGCAAACAAGATGATCACTCTGCTAGGGACGACTTTCTCCTTTGACGATAAGGTGATAGCTTAACTCGACGTTGCGCCGGTCGGCTTAACGCAGAAGACCTTGGTCGTAAAGTTTGACCAACATGCATATGAAAAAATGCTCCATTCTGGGGGTAGTGCCCACCCCTCATCCGCACTCAAGTCGAGAAAAAATTGCAAAGTGTGGGTGTCCAAGCCTCGTTATGTATATCCCAAAGTTGCTACCAACAAGGAAAAAAGCATTCTGATTGACGATAGTTTCCCTATCAATTCTGTTCAGATCAATGACTTGGTGGAAAATTTCCTTGCGTTAAACAAGGGATACAATTTGCGCAACTCGCACAATTTTGAGCAAAGGGTGATCCACACCCAATCTTCTGATTCTCTTGCGTTAAACAAGGGATAAAATTCTCGCAACTCGTATAATTTCAAGAAAAGGATGATCCACTCCCAGGCTTCTGAGTCTCTTTCATTAAATAAGGGATATAATCTACACAACTCACACAATTTCAAGCAAAGGGTGGTCCACACCCCATTTTCTCAGCCTGTGCATATTCATTGTAATATGCGGGGCAAGCAAGGCATGGACACCGCTGTCCAAACCAACAAGCCTACAAGTAAAGTATTGGTCAGGGAGAATTATTCTCCTAACATCTTGATTACGCACACAATGGAGGGAAAATTATGCACCACTCGTCAAAAGCCTACTATTAGTGCGCCAGGTCAAGACCTTTGTGCAAAATAAAATGCATGTAGACAAACTACGCCAACTCTGTCTGTGCCACAGAAAATACGCCAAGCAGGATCAATCTCTTCACAACATGCTAATTGTACGCGTGTACACAAGAGGACAACTAGAAACAACTTCCTCTCCTCCCTAAAGGGCAAAAACTCGAGATATGACGAATTACTTGCCAATCAAGCTCGAACATCACTCTATACACAAGGGACCAAAAATATACATATAATATTTAATGTATCTCATATAAAGAGGCAAAGTATGCCCTCTTCCTCCTCTTCTCTTTCCCCTGACATTATAACAATGTTTCCTAATGAACATTATTGTAATTATCATAGTGTTATAATCAAATATTGTTATGCATCAGCAAAATGGTCTGTGTTTGACCGATTGACTTACACTATGTCTTCTAAACCTCAACATACAATGCAAGTTGACAACCAAGAGCATGATGATGAACCGCCTTTTTCTTTCGCATATATGGCTTCGCATCTTTCCTGTGGTAGGAGACAATCAAGACGAAGTTCTTCAAGAACACCCAACCAGAGGAGATTTGACCAACTCTTTGATTTCTTTGAAGGAGTATACCAAAATACTCATTCTCGAAGACGAGAGCTCATTCGTCACGGGAATTCCTATTTCTCAAAATTTGAGTCAGGGGGTAGCAATCCCCCTAATTCTGAAACTGGCAGTGTAGACTCCAACTACACGGTTCTTTCTACCAATCCCTCTGTCATACACAGGGATGTTAGCGTTTACGTCATTGGTGATAAACAAGATGCTTCTCCATTAGAAGCAACTGAACAATACCTCAACTCATTAGAGGCTTCTCTCAGAGACATGCACACCATGATGTAAAATATGTATCAACTGATGATAGCCCAATATTCTACTACACCAGTACCTGTCCAAGAGGCTTCATTCATACATGCACAACCTACTCCTGGAATAACACCTCTGTAGGATAATACAAATTCCGAAGTTGTTATAAACCAAGAGTTAGTAGTGCGAACTCTTTATCCTCTCAATATTGGAGGTGGATCTCCGCCGATGATAATACCCTTTTCAACTAGGATCTTAGCAGTCAACCGCACCACTCCTAAAAGAAGATCCTCTCGAAGCTATCCGAGAGTTGCATGCACAGGTTGATGTTTTAAAGAACAAAGCTCAACTCCATAAGCTGTAAGTAAAACAGCCTTATCCTCCGCATTGGGATAATGTTCCATTTCCTCCTAAATACAAACCCCAATTGATAGTCTTGTTTGAAGGCGGGATATCACCGAGCTAATATATCAATTACTTCAATATGATGGCTCATCTGCAAAATAAGGATGCTCTCCTTACCAGATTATTTATGGGATACTTAGCCGGCATAGCCTACAATTGGTATCGCAGTTTACTGATAACTGCATATCTTCGTTTGATGACATAAAGTATTTTTTTCTCTTACGATTCTATGAGGGAGGCATGGATATGAAGATGTCTTCACTTATCGATATCAAACAAAAGAAGAAGAAATCCACTCGTGAATTCGTAGAGGGTTTCAGGCAGGCAACTCTGAAGTTACCCTCCAGTATTCCAGACTCTGAACTCATTAATACTTACAAAAAGAACCTACTGCCTATAGTAGGGCTCTGGACAGGTCCAACTCAATTTCAAGACTGGACGACATTCATCATCGGGGCCGAAGCTATTGTAGGTAACACGAAGATGGCACGTGATTTTGGATTAAAAATGACCAATGCCGAAGAAAAGTGCCCCTCCAATAATGCGAATAATCGTAACAACAAAGGAAATAAGGTACGTCCAGCCTACGATGTCACGACCCGCATCCGGTAAAAGGGTACGAGTACGTGGGTACGTCCAGCCTACGCCGCAGTATCGACGGTAGAACGTTGTCTAGGTCATCAATACTATATAAATATCTCACACAATATATATATTATACCTGTCATGGATCTCAACTCCAATGGAGGACAATATGATAATGATAATACTAAATACTCAATCATAATCTAAAGCACGATAAGATATTAAAGAGGTATGTTAAACTATAAAGTCTAAATATCAACAACATCCAATAACAATATTAATATTCAAGTCTCAAAATATAAGTCGAAAACAAATTCGGTACCAAAATGCTAATAAAAACTAACTAGGATAACTAGTGATCCTGGCTAGGCCTTCCGGCAATCACTCATAAGCTATTGGTTCCAAGTCTGCACCATCTATCTCATGTGGTCCATAATATATGAGACACAAGTCCTCTAAGAAATCATCTGAAAAATATTATCCAGTCAGGATTGGAGCGAAGTACAACCCAAAAGCAGTTCCAATTAATTGACAAAGACTATAAGACAGTTATAGTAAGTAATACATGATGAGCAAGGAAAAGAAATGAATTAGAGAATAAAATATAGTCACAATTAATTTAAGAATCAAGAAAAGATAAGCATGGTAAATCAAGAAAGTATGGTAATAAAGACTAAATAAATGATAGCTAACTAGAACATGTGTGATGTGAGTCCAATAAGTGTAATGTGAATCCAGCAAGAAAGCATTAAACTAGTATATTTTGAAATACCGTTTTCGACATATAAATGGCTAGGGGTAAGTACGGCTCACTGCACACTTGGTGTGCGGCTGCTATCATTCCAGATTAGACTAAAGGGGTGATTCCAAATTTGGGAATATTTACATGTCTACTCGAGTATTTTTCTTTCTCGACTAGTATAAATGAATCCAAATTCTGACACGCAAATCAATATGAGTCCATCCAGATAAAATAAGTGATGCCAGTAGGTGAGTCCTGATGTGATGCCAGTAGGTGAGTCTAGAAGTAGAGGCCAAACAAATATAATATACGTGTCACAGAGAGTGAATCCAGATAATACTAATTCGTGTATACAAAGTGTTGAGGAATCAGGTAAAACAATACTATAAACCAGAATCATAGAAATTATCAAATAACGAAAACTAACAGAGAATGTCCTCGCTTGTGATCCAGAGCAATGAATACCAAATCAGTGTCCGTCTCGGTGTCTCAAAGGCTTAAATATAAAATATTATATCAACACATTGTTTGAAATGATAAATAAGTTAAACTAGTCAATTCTAGGTCTTTAGGCCATCTCTAAGTCAAGATAGTCAAACTTGGTCATCTCTAGGCTAATACCTTGATTTTAGGTTCATAGTAGTCATACCTTGCTAATATCTAAGTATACCAGTTAATGCTACTAGTACTAGCTAATATTAACAATACAAGATAATACCTTATACTAATTATCATTATATATAGATTCTATATAATTAATAACTTAGAGTATCTTAACTAAATTACCATAACTTGCTAACACCTAGTCTACCATCTCAGGATAAATCCATTATTCTAACTAGACTTCAATACCTTAGTCCTAGTACTGATACCTCTAACTAAATTATACCTCGTTCATCCTCACTCAACCTAAATACCATGATTACATTTAAGATACTAACTTGTCACTACCACATTTGTAGAGTAGGGGCATTGTTGTCTTTTGTAAAATTTATATATATTGTGTTTACAGTTACATGATATATATCATATATTATATTATTATTAATGATAAGAATTAGTAGACTAGACTTGATGTGACCATGGACTTTACATTAAACTAGTCATAATTGAACCCACTAATTAATCCCTATCCATTTTAAATTAGAATCTAGTTAAACCCCTTACTTAGGATTAAAATCCACTTGTTTGAATAACCCTTCATGACTAACCATAAGGGCATTGAGGACCTTATGCATCACAAACCCTAAGCCTTAGGTGTGGCAGGCCTAGATAGTGAGAAGGAGTCTCCCTCTAGTTCCTCATAACTCATGAAGAAAACCCTAGAAATAGCTCTTCCCCAAACCCTTTCCTTCCTCGACCAAATTTTAGAATTTTAAACCTCAAATCCCTCTCATTTTTCTCATTTAAGAGGCCTAGAAGCTTAAGTTACAAGGAGCCTTAGAGAAGAAGAAGTTTGCATTGGGAATCCATCTCCCAATAGGCAAAAATCTGAAATTTCTCCTTTAAATTCTATTTTTGGTAATTGTTTGTCCCTTAGGAGCCCACCCATGGTTTAGGAATAGCCATAAGAGAAGAGCATGAGTCTCTATTGGTTTTTATAATAATTTTTACATGGTGTTGTGTCCATATTAGGGGTTTTGTGCTTGTTGGAGTATTTTTTTCTCTATTCTTCATTGTAACTAATCACATTAGATATAAATAGATGTATTTAATATGTATATTTATGATTATTTGAGTATTTGGGGTTTTGGGCATGAGATTGATAGTGTATCATGACACTATAGAGAGTATCATGACTTGTGCACTTAAAGTGTTTGATAAATTGTCTATTACTAGAAGTCTACCTATTTAGATGTTGTGTCCATTATTAATTTATCTATATTTACATATATGATTGTGTGTATGTTGGTGAATGCAAGTTTGAGTGTATATGTGAATGTGGAGTGAGGTTATTGTGTTCACTGTGCAATGATGGGGGAAATCGGGTTTTGATTTCATTGTGTGAGTGTGTAAGGAATTCGAGTGACACATGTGTATATGGTTGAGCATCAAATTGGTTATGTGTGTTAGCAGTGTTGTAATGGGTTGTGTTGGGTAATATCAGTTGGAGAATGAGTTATACTCAGTGCAGCAGACATCTGGTCGAGGGATATTTTAGTTTGAGTGAGAACTAAACTGTGTTTAATTCAGCTATCAAGTATCTAGGTAGTGGTGACTTTGTGCACAAGTATGTAGGAGGGGGTAATCGGGTATGTAATATCAGTGTTGATAGCAACTATTATGTGTGTGTGTGTGTTGTGTATACTCAGGTGAGTGAGTGCACTGACGGGGATTTCGCTCTACTCCCCCAATCTTTACGTCTGGAGAGTGGTGTTCAGATGTGGTGGTCGAGTTGCAAGCTCTTACACCAGTGAATGAGGATGGAAAGGAAAGGTTTGGAGTATATCCTGAGATAGGTATCAGTGTATCATATAATTTTAGTGAAGTGATCTACCTACAGACTTATAGATGTGTGTTATCATGTGGGAATTAAAGGAAAGGTTAAACATGAGTGCAGTGTTATAAGCAAAGAGGAGAGAAGTGCTAGGCACCGTCCAGTTTCGAGGAACCATGTGGAGCATGGCAACAAGCAGTGCACCAAGGTGCATTACATTGCAGTAAAAGTGGTCTGTGTGCAAATGCAGATAGTAGGTAACTGGAGGAAGGGGTTACTTGTGTGCAATGCAGACAGTAGGTAACTGGAGGCAGGGGTTACTTGTGTGCAAACCTGGGTTGGGAAGAGGTTTGCTGCATCTAATGCAGTGCATTCATGAGTTGAGAGTATCAGTGCATCCAACAGTAGGTATTAGTTGTGTCGTATCAGTCTAGTATCAATATAGGTTCTATATATGAGTGTATCAGTCACTCAAATGGCAGTGGTATCAGAGATATAGGCGGAGGTTGGAGTGCAGTACAGTTCTTAATTAAAGAACTGAATACTGATACAATAAGGGTGCTTCACTTTGTACAAGTGGTTAGGGAATTGGATAATTGATGTACCACTCCTTGTGTGGTGTTGAACCATGACAGTAAGGGGAGATTGATACCCAGGTGTATCAATAAGTAGAGGACTATTTAACCGATATACTTGTATCAGTAAAAGTGGTATCACTTTAAGTGTGAGATGAGGGTAAGTTCAAGTATAGGATTTGGTGAGGTGATGCAGGTATCGACTATTGGGGAATACCTTCAATGATATTAATATAGACTGATACATGAGAAAATCAGTCATTGATATGCAATTGAATCTAGTAGGGGATTCATGAGTATTGGAACCAGAAAGACCAAGTGGTGGGTTAAATGCTAGGAGATAGCTATATGTGAGTTAAGTGTTAGCACTGGTCATGGGTACCAAATATTGATTGGTGTCCTAGTTGGAGTTGATATATTAGGTTAGATGGTGACTGTGAAGTACTTGATACTAGAAGGTATCAATACATTCTTTAGAGTATCAGTGATAGATTGTGAGAGCATAATAAGTTAGGAATTGGGGTTAAGGTATTAAATTGGTACCAAGGTATATGAATTATATATACTAATAGCACTTAGTATAGTTAATATTAACTAGTATCATTAGACTTTAACTAATATAGCTAGGAAGACCTTAGTACTTACCAGTATATGCTAGGTAATAACTAATAGGGTCTATTATTTACTAGTAGACCTAGTAAAGATCAATAAGTGGCCTAGAATTATCACAAAAAGTTAGTCAGCCATGTATATTATATCATATCGCTTATTGACATTATTATTCTATATTTAGGTCTTTGTGACTCCATTTTGGACATCGATCCTCACACTTTGCTCAGGATCACAGGCGAGTACATTCTCTGACAGTTTTTATTATTTTTATCATTACCATGGTTCTAGCTGTAGTGTATACTTGATTCAGACACAGCGGATACACGGGCTAGTATCATAGATACCTGTCATGAGAAGTCATGATTGGAATCCATCGTACTAGCTAGGGACGGGAGAATATTAGCAAGATTATGTGATCATACCCCACTTTATATGCATCATAGCTCACTCCATATATCACGTAGGGTGTAGTCTGACCATTTACATGCCTCATAGCCTGTTATATATGATTAGCCTGACTATTGCTCACATCATAGCTAACCAGAGGGTTAGCCTGACCTCACATGTATCATAGCCAATCATATATAACAAGCCTGATCTAGTCCCAAGCCGATCACATAGCAAACTGATATTTCATAACACTTAGCTAGAATTCCTATTCTTTTATTTCAGTACATTCATTTCTAGCATTCACATATATCTATCCATTGCTAGTTAGTTCTATATGCTGATTACATATCTCACCAGTATTCCTTATTTTCCAGTATTTTTTTATCTTGTATTTCCTTACACTGTCTTATAGTTTTTGTCAATATAATTAAATTTGCTGTTAGTGTTTGTGCTTCACTCCAATCCTGACTGGATAACATTTTCAAAGGATCTCGAGAATTTTTGTCATACCCACTATAGTCCAGGAATATATGGTGATTATATCCCGGAGATTCCAGAGGAGCCACTCTCCTTAAAGGAGACACCACCCGCACTTGTTTAGATAGCATTTAGCCTTGTTTATTATGTATTGGATTGTTATAACTGTGAGACTTGGGGGTATTATGTTGAGTCAGTTAGACTCTAGACTTATTATTGTTATTTGAGTTGTGTTCTAGACTTACGTCAGAACTTTCTTATATCTTTCATATCTCATTGTGCTATTTACCTTCTTATAGTTATTGTGATTGAGTATCTTATGAATTGATGATCAAATGTATATTCATTGTCCTCCTTATGGAGTTGAGATCATTGACAGGTTATTTTGTGAGTTATGATTAGTAGTATTGAGACCTAGACAATGTTCTACCGTCGATGCTGCGGCGTTGGATGGACGTACCCACGGCTCATGCCCAAATTTCGAGTGCGGATCGTGACACGTTTTAGTAGTGGCCCATGCAGGTCTAGACTCTAGGAGAGTAAGATTAGGCCACAACAAGTACAGTATCATAGTAGTGCTCAAACTTATAGTACTATTATAAGCCTGAGATAGGGTATAGATGCGAGTATGCTCAATCACAACTAGGAAATTTCTAATTCTATTTTGCTATTCTGAATAACTGCTTCTTTTAAATTTTATTGTCCTTCCTTGATGATATCGTATCTTTTTCTTTAATTGATTTCTTCTTTCGATCTTTCTTCGGGATGCCACTGAAGACTAGGTCGCTGAGATTGGGACCCGCAGCTTCTGAGAGGTCTGTCACCTCTCGACCTGCTACCCAGACAGCTGGAGTTGCTCCTCCTACTTCACCTGTCCGTGTAGGAGTTTTTACAGTTTTTGGGGGTCCTTCTCCTCCACCTATCCAGAGGGTTGTCCCGGTTGTTACGGAGGATATTCCACCACCAACGATTCTGTTTCCAGGAGGTGTGTCCGTTGACGGAGCACAGATGTTCGCATTGATCCAGGGCATGGTGGATGCTCAGAGGACATCGACAGAGGCTCAACGAGTTCATGATGAGGCACAGAGGGTCTAGGCAGAGGCACACCAAGCACAGATTGAGATGATGAGGGAGAGCATGGAGAATGCTCATTAGGTGGCTCTCCAGGCCATGGAGAGAGTCGCACAGCAATATCTTGGCCAGCAGTAACAGCAACAGAGGCCAGGCACTATAGTGGACTTCAAGAGGATGATACCTCGGGAGTTCAAGGGCCTTAAGGGGATACTCTACGCCGATGACTGGCTGGAGGACATAGAGAGGAACTTGCGCTTGGCTCAGATTCCAGAGAGTCTGCAGATCGAGGCCGCCGGCAGCCAGATGTTCGATATCGTACTGACTTGGTATCATACGGAGCCGAGACTTATTGCTATAGGACTTACTAGTGAGGCTTTCAAGGAGATTTTTAAGGAGAAGTTCTTTTCTGACGTGGCCTTGGGAGCCTTGGAGAGTTAGTTCCATGACTTGGTCCAAGGGAACATGTCGGTCGATGAGTATGCTGCAGAGTTTTACCGCTTGAGACGTTTCGCACCTTCGATGATTTGGGACTCAGGAGACCGAGCCCGAAAGTTCAGGAAGGGGCTGATGAGAGAGATCAAGTCTTGTATTTTTGGATATCACACTGCTATCTTTGAGGGTATTCTGATGGATGCCCAGATTGCTGAGGATGATTTGGACCTCAGGCCCAAGAGAGGATGCGACATTTCTGGAGGAGTGAGTGGTAGCGTGGGACCGGCCAAGCATCCCCACTTTCAGCAGTAACAGAGGCCGTATCAGCACCAGCAGCACCAGGCACTAACTTGAGGACACATCCAGTAGCAACTCCAGAGGCAGACCCAGCTCGCTGTCCAATGTGCGTACTACGGGAAGGCAGGACACACGAGAGACATCTGCAGGAAGAGGCTAGGAAGTATGCTTCGATAAATAACTGAAGAAGAATGTACCCCAAGGACATAAAAAGTCCTATAATTTTGATATATTGGTACAACTAGCCAATACCCCAACCCGACTCTCCATATTTGAGTTGATTTATTTGTCGAATGAGACTGGTGAAGCTATGAGCGAAGCTCTGATACATATGAATTCATGCCTAGCTCAACTCAAGACTCCTGATGAAGAGTCATTAGCATGTCCTTAATGCCACAACATGATCGAGAAGATTCCTAACATCACCTTCACGCAAGATGATATGCTACTCAAATATAATCAGCATGATAGGCCTCTGTATTATACCGGTTATATCGAATCTATCAAGGTAAACTTGATTCACATTGACCCTGGTTCTTCACTCAACATCATTCCTAAAAGTCTGATAGAGGATTGAAGATACCAATGTACAACTTATCTGCTACCAGTACTACTATTATAGGCTTCAATGCTGGAAGGAGTAAACCGCTGGGCAAGATACATCTTAAAATTTAGATAGGCGATATACGTATTGAAGTCACATGCTATGTGATTGACTCTGACGTATCCTATAATATTTTGCTGGGATGACCATGGATACACGAGCATAAAATTGTACCATCCATCCATCATCAATGTTTCAAGTATGTGAACAGTAGAGGAGAGATCAAGATAGAGGTAGCCGACCTCAATATTTTCAAAGATGTTGAAGCCTATTTCGCTGACTCTACACTCTATACACCGGAGTATATAAAATAAGAAGCTAATCAAGCTAGCGATAAAGCTGAAAACACTCAAAAAGATTAGCCTTAGATAATCAGGGTCAAAGGACGTACTACTCGTCTAACTTCGTCTAACTTCTTTGAAGCCTCTCCGCATTAACCTGCACAAATCATCTCCACTGGTTATTAACCTTCGATGTAATGAACAGCCACCAACTGATGATGAATCCAACTAAATCTTTTTTGGGAGTCTCCAGTGGCAAATTCCTTAGATTTGTTATAACTTCCAAAGGTATTCACATTGACCCCAATAAAATTAAAGTTATCTTCGAAATGTAGCCTTCGCGTAATCTCAAAGAACTTTATAGTCTGCAAGGCCATCTGGCATACATTAGGAGGTTCATCTCCAATCTCTCGGGATAATGCTGACCCTTTACTCAGTTAATGAAAAAAGGCATATTCTTTGTCTGGAATAAAGTATGTCAACAAGCATTCGACGATATCAAACGATATTTAACAAATATGCCAGTTTTTGTGTCTCCGATCGCAGAAAATCCCTTTTTGCTGTATGTTCGAGCAATGGATCACTCCCTATGAGATCTTCTTGTACAAAAGAGTAATGAAGGCCATGAGCAGGCGATATATTATCTCAGTCGCATGATGGTAGGTGCTGAACATCGATAAAATTGGGTAAAAAAAGAATGCCTCACCATGATATTTGCTATTCAGAAAATATGACATTACGTGTCAGGTCAAACCATTCATGTCATATCCAGAGTAAATCTCCTCCGGGTATTGATGACCAAGCCGAGAACACTTAATTCTCGATTAGATACATGGAAAATGCACCTATCGCCTTATGACATGGTATATGTCCCGCAAAAAATAGTGAAGAGTCAAGCGCTAGCTGATTTCCTGGCAGCTCATCATGTACCAGAAAATTCCAAAATTTACGATGGCATCCCGGGTGAAGTATTAGAGTCTAATATGACAATGGGAGATAACACCTGACAATTATTCTTTGAAGGCGCATCAAGAATATGAACCAAAGGCAACATAGTAGCTGGAGTTGGCATAGTCCTAGTATCTCCTGACAAACTACACATTCATCGAGCATATTCTCTCAGTGAATCATATTCCAATAATGTGGCAGAATACAATGCTCTACTCATTGGTCTCCAATTAGCTAAAGAGTTGGACATATAATACCAGGAAGCCTACGAATATTCCAAATTGATAGTCAATCAAATCAGGGGAGAGTATGAGGTTTGGCATGAAGATCTCATCCCTTATCATCAAGCAGAAATTAAACTGGCGTTTAACTTCAAAGGATTCTTCGTCGAGCATGTGCCTCGGTTACAGAATATGGAAGCTGATGCTTTTGTCGGCCTAGCAGCATCATTGGCTGTCCCCTAAAGAGACGACACTCAATTATGATAACAGGACAAGAGTTGTTCTGTACAAAAAATAACTTGCACATTGAAAAAAGTTACAACATAACTTCAACTTCAATGAATAAATATTGGAGAGACATTTTTATAGACTACACTACTTATAGGATTCTTCCAGAAGATCCAAAAGAAGCCATTTCCATTAAAAGACGCTCACTCCGATTCTACTATGACGTCTCGTCCAAAATATTATATCATCGTTCTTATGATGGATTTTTGCTACATTGTCTCTTCAACCATGAAGCAAAATAATCACTCCGTGAGGCTCATGATGGCATCTGTGGAGCACATCAATCGGGTCCTAAATTACATGGCTGCCTTAGGAGAATAGGTTATTATTGGCCCACCATAGTGGAAGATGCTGTATACTACACCCATAAATGTATATTATGTCAAATTTATGCTAATTTTATCCACCAACCAGTAGAATTCTTATACCCTACAGCTGCCTCCTGGTCGTTTAAAGCTTGGGGAATAGACATTATTAGCCCGATTAGTCCATCTTCTGCTAGAGGACATCGGTTTATACTTGCAATAACCGATTATTTCTCCAAATGGGCAGAAGTAGTCCCACTCATCAAAGTTAAGATGTCCAACGTAATTAACTTCATCAAACACGATGTTATTTATCGCTTAGGTGTTTCCCAAAGGATAATACATGACAACAGGCCATAATTTGTTAGTCAAGCATTTTATCGATTCTGTGACAATAATCGAATCCTGAATATAGCATCTAGGCCTACAATCCAGCAGCCAACGGCTTAGCAAAAGCCTTCAACAAGACCATAATCAAACTCCTTAAAAAGTTTGTCTCATCCAACAAACGTGATTGGAATAAAAAACTCGAGGAGTTTTTATGGGCTTATCGTATGACAGTTCGGACTCCAACTGGTTGTACACCATTCTCTTTGGTCAATAGATATAAAGCGGTCCTTCCACACGAAATCCAGATACCTTCCCTTATAATAGATATTGCTAATGAGATAACAGTAGAGAATAATGATCAATTACGCCTACAAGAATTAGAAGCATTGGATGAAAAGTGTCTGCACGCTCAACAACGCATTGAGCTATATCAAGCACATATTTTAAGAGCTTTTAATCGAAAGATCATCGAGAGAATATTCTAAGTCGGTGAATTTGTCTTTTCAGTGAGAAGAACAATGATCACGACCCATAAGAACTAAGGCAAATTCCAGGTTAAATGGGAAGGTCCTTATGTAATGGAGATCGTATTCTCCAACGGAGCCTACAGGCTTGCTAAGCCTAATGGAGATTTAATAATGATTCCTATCAACGGCAAGTTCCTCAAGAATTATTATGTCTAAGAACGACATATTCTTCTCCATCTACAGCAGATTAAAATAAGATGTACAATAAATTTTTTTTTTTTAATCCCCAGCAACTCATAGCCTGCATGGCCTCTCAAACTATTACCAATATTCATTCTTGAATAAAACATGGGTAATAAGTCCTCAAAGTTCCCCAGTGAGATATTACTCAGATCCAACGGAACACTCTCGTTGAGATCATCTAAAATGATTCTCTCCATCATAAATGCCCCATTCTTAAATCTCAGTTATTTTAACGATATCATATTCTGGTACCCCAGTTGGGTTGGAAATAAACTCACATGTTTATTCACCAATCAATAAGTGTAATATGGTTCATGTCCATATTACCTCTGAATTATATTCTATTTATTATTCTCTAAAGAAAAGATAACAGTTCACCCTTGAACTACTCTTTCTTCTTCTTTCCAGTAAAGTAAACTCGTGAGCTATCATGTCTATATCACCTCTGATAATATATCTACCAAATTCCCCCATAGAGTTATTATGCCATGGCCATAATACCTCTTAGCAGATATATATTAAATGGATCTCGATTTGAAAGTATCACTAAAGTAAAACAAAAAAAATTTATTGATAGAAAATAAGGAAAAGGACAACACAAATGCTTAAGAAGAGGATGGGTCAGAATCTTCTGAATGGTTCATAAATATCATAAAAGCATGCAAAATACAAACGTCTGACGATGCAAGTAGTCTACGTAAGACATCTATTTCGGTTGAATCTTCTTATTTTCCTGAATCAACAAAAGGATGGAGGGAATCAATGATCTCATTATGGAGCAAGGAAAGGTCATCCAGAGGCAATGCAGAAGCAGTAGTGGTGCAACCAGAGTTAGCCATGATGGGTGGGAGAATAATTAATTCATCAAACTTTCTTCCCTCCTTCAGAGACTTGTTCTGAGAAGCCATCAGCATATTCAAATGAAGAATGCTGAAGTTAATAGCCCACTCTTATTTATAAAAAATATGGCGACGGTTCGAATTTCTCCACATGATTCATTGATAATAAGAATAATGATTAAGAACCCTACTATTCGTGAAGGAAGACGACGGTTCAGATCCCTATACATGAATCACAATGAATGCAACAGTTCGTTCCCCAAGAAAAGAACAGAACATATAACATAAACTATTATGTGTGTTCATCCAAGGGTGCCCGCATGTACGCATTTGTTTGATTGATAGAAAATGTTGCATAGTGCGCATGACCAAGACAATAGGCATAAATAATTATAAAAATGCACACGATAAGCTACACAGTGCGCATAAAATCTAGTTTTCTCATAATGCATATTTGTGCGCATATCAGTGGGCTGACAAGGAAAAGTCAATAAATTTGATCCTTCCTGGCGCACATCGACCAGAGTCTTCAGTCAGCAACAGACTTACAGCACAATGAAGTTAAAGCTAAAATTTTATTGAAGCTTAATCATGATTACATGTGATGGAAATCAATTACATCTGAATTTTTATTCTAAAATTTATGATTACATATGATGGAGATCGATCACATGATCATCTCTATCCTTCTAAAGGCCAATAATAGGGAGCACAATATTAGACATGCTCTCGCTTCTTAACATTGGGTATAGTAATAATGGCGGAGGGAGACATAATTGGACATGTATCAATTTCACAAGCCCAGAGAAGCTAATTCTCCATCGTCGCCAAGCGCCATCAGCAGATTTTTGATTGGGACTCCTTCCCAATCTCGCAACCGGAGACACGATCCAGCTGTATCCTAGTAGCCAGCTTTATAATGGGGGGAAATACAACTAGAATATTGTATGGACTAAGATAACTCTGATAGCTCCGATCAAAGTCCTTTCTTATTTTATGGTAAATCGTCAAATGATGTTGCTGATCACTTCGAATAAGGAAAATTATGATACTCCTCCAACGGAGAAGAATATTTTGGAAGGAAGTTGCCTCCTTTTGCAATCGCTCAAACGCTTACAGTGTATTGCTACCATTGACCTCCTCTTCTGCGGCTTGAATCGATGAACAGTTGTGCTCATTTCTACTGTGATGAAAAGAGTTTAAGGAATTACGAGGAGGGAAATGTCTTGAAGAAGAAAGCCCTCTATCTCCCTTTATATGTAGGTGGAGGGAAAGATGTTTCAGTTGCCTAACAAACCTTGAAAATGAGGTCGCATACATTGCCTTAAAGACCGCATCAAATCAAAGAGCGGGTCAGCATTAAAGTGAAGTCTGCATTTCCCGTAGTCCATCAGCAAATCCGTTAAGATTCTGTCCGGAGTGTGTGCACAAACATCTCAATAATTTTTATGCTCCTAACTCAAAGTAATTTTGAATTCAACTGAAAAAATTCAAAAACTTTAATAGGTATCTTATAGAAGCATAAAAAGTGCACCTCAGACAGACGGTACAGTTTTCTACAAATAAACCCAATAAGAAGAAGAATAGCACACTTTCTACTCGTTCCAGAAGAAAGACGTGTATTTTATTACTTTGGCGCACTTTCAATTATTTTTAAAGGATGGTGCACTATTCAGAGAGCAAAAAGTGGCATACTTTCTTAATATTATGAAAACTGGCGTATAAATGATCGTCTCTCTCTCAAGCATTTAATACAGCTGACTGGTGTAGAAGCATGAAAAATACGCTGGATAGCTCTACGCAGCATATCGATGCAAAGCAGCGTAAAAAGAGGACTTCAGAGCCTTCAACGTGCAAACAGAGCTTCTCCGCCAAGCACAGCGTGAAAATATAGGCTCGAGGACCATCCGCGTAGGGCAGTATATCAAGGCTGCTTCAGCATAAACATGGTGCTTCATCGCCTTTATGGCGCAAAACTCATCCGCTTTCAATGCAGCATTGAAGTGTACGAGGGACGCTTCGTATTCTCCGAAATGAACCTGTCAGATCCTATAATGAACCTAATGTCTCGACTTCTGACAAAGGAATACTTCTCGACTACCCAGGCAACGGCTATAATAATGGCGCGGCACTGCAACCCAGGCTGTCATTTACTGTTATTTCCCTTACGTAAACCGCTTTTACGTACACAGAGGAATACGTTGTCTAGTTTTACACAGGCAGATGAGAGCTCCTTATGCTCCGTGGAAGACAAACCGCCTGCCACATCAGAAGCTGCACTCCGTACGGGACTCGAGGCGCATCTCTGCATTTAATGCACAGGGTGGTGACAGACCCTCAAGACACGTCTCAGCAATTAATATGCCGAATACTGACAGATGCCTGAGACACGTCTCTGCGTTTGATGCACAGAAGGGTGGCAGACCTTCAAAACACGCCTCTATATTAAATGCGCAGGATGATGGCGGATCTCCACATTTAATGTAGGAGATTTGATTAAATGTCACCGAACCGTCGTTTAGTGACATCCCCTTTGCGAGAGCTGCTCATACGCATACAAGGGAATACGCTGCCTAGTTTTACACAGGCAAACATGAGCATCTTACGCTCCGCAGAAGACGAACAGACTGCCACGACAGCGGTTACTCTTCGCACAGGATTCAAGGTGCGTATCTGCATTTAATGCGCAGAATGATGGCAAATCTTAAAGATAAGCATCTGCATTTAATGTACAATATGGGGGCAGATCTCTGCATTTAATGCAAGAGATCTGATTATCTCCAAGAGCCATAATTCCGGCTAAAACGTCCACATCATCACTCTGGCACGTTACGCAGTGGCTTCTACGCCTATTCAGCTTCGGTGCCTGCTCGGCTTCTATGCCCATTCGACCTTCTGTGTCTGTTCGGCTTCTACGCCTATTCGGCCTTCTGTGCCTACTCGTCTTCTACGTCCACTCGACCTCTATGACCACTCGACTTCTACGCCTATTCGGCTTCTATGCCGGTTTGATAACTATTTGGCTTCTATGCCATGGTGACAGACATTGGCTTATATGCCAACCTCTTCTACATGAGGGATACCTACCTACGTGGCTTCTACGCCGTGATCTTCGTAGCAGTTATACGTGTTTTGTCCCTTAGTTGGACCCGCGTCACACGCTCATTCAAAAGATCATCTATACGCAGGCATTGGTTATTTTAACCGTTGTGTAAAAGGGTGCTGTACTTTCCACTACTCATTTTTTACACCGATTGAGTGGTCACTGTCACTAAAACTCTATAAATAGAGATCTCTATCAACAGAGGAAAAGGTCGACAAATTGGAGGGTCAAAGAAGTTAGGTCTGAAAACTGATCGAGAGATCCCGTACCAGATCCAACGGTCGAGAGAGAGAGGAGAATCCAGAGCTCGGGCAAAGAGAAGGGATCGACGACTTTGGCATCGGGCATCCACCCTCTTTAGCAACCCTCGGAGCTGCTACCTGTCTTCCACGGCACTTCTTCAATATCGTTTGGTCCAAGGGCTAAAGTGATCGACTGCAGATCAGACATCTATAGCAATATTCACCCAGATTAAATAAATTGTACTTAGACATCCTCGTGTAGGATCAAATTTGTACAATCTTGTTTGTAAACATAAAAGAAGGGCGGGTCTTCGTACAAGACCTCATTTTCCGCATTCATTAAATCTTTTCTCGTTTATTATCCTAAACAAGATGGCGACTCTGCTGGGGACATCTTTCTCTTCTGATGAGGAAGCTATTGCTCAACACGATGCGGTATCCGTGGGATACGTGAAGAAGACACTGGTCGTCCAGTTCGACCAATCTGCCTACGAAGATATGCTCCGAACAAGGGGCAGCTCTCACTCTCTCTCTGTCCAAAACAACAGGAAGCTGCGTAAGGTCTGAATGCCCAAGACATCCTCTACCATTCCTGTGGACTCTCCGATCTCTCCGACCAATGAGGTTATAGCATTGCTTCCTTCGCGCCTTGCGCGTAAAATTCAGTCGCCTGTCTCTGGCAGGGCCGACAAAACTTTTGGCAATGCCTCAGCACTAACCCAGAAGTATACTCCGCGCTCTGCACGTGAAGTTCAGTCTCCCATCCCTGGCAGAATAGACAAAACTTTTGGCAATGCCTCAGCGCTAACCAAGAAGTATACTCCGTGCTCTGCGCGTAAAATTCAGTCTCACGTCCCTGGCGGAATAGACAAAACTTTTGATAAAGCCTCAGCGCCAAATCAGAAGTACAAGACACGCTCTGCGCGTAAAACAACATCTGACCTCTACGGAGAACCAGATGATCCCTGTGATCTCCGCAAGGGAAAGCGAGCGGCGGACTACTCAACTTCTCGGCCTTTACGCCAGCAAGGGAACAATCTGCACGCCCTCCTAATTACGCGAGACGCTGAGGGTCGCCTGAGGACATTCTCAGCTTTATGCCAACCAGAGCGAAGCTCCAAATTATGCCAGGCAAAGTCCCTAAGCGTAAAGAAGGCTCCAGTTGCGGAAAGACACCCTCCTCGGGGATTATCCGCCACCCAGATGGCCAACCTGTTCTATACGGGTGGCACAGGGAAGACTATGGTTCCCATCATCCGCATGCCCACCAATGGGAACAGAAGGAACAAGCTATCATCTTCTTCTTCTGCAACTCCTCCTGACCTGCGCAAGTATCTAATCCAAAAATGCAAGGAGAGGGGATCTTCCAGCGTGGCTATTATGCCTCCTAGCGAGCACTGTTGTAATAGTCACATGATTGTAATTAATTATTGCTGTTCTAAAGCAAAATGGTCTATTTTTGACCGGCTGAGCTACTCTCCATCTTTCCTAGAAGAAGAGCCCACGCATGCAGCTGTGAACATGGCTACACATATACCTGGAGGAGGCTCAGACTCAAGACGTCCGTCCTCTAGAACTCCGAGCCCAAGAAAATTCAATATGCTCCTTAGGGATACCGAATCTGGGGTATTCCAGAACAGTCGTTCAAGGTCACGACAACTGACTTCGTGCTCTTCTGATTCCGATACTGGGGGTCGCCAGTCTTCCGAATTAGATACTGAGAGTATAGAGTCAACTTCTGCATCGACCTATACTCATCCTTCAATGACGCCCAGGGAGATGGGAGTTTATGCCATTGGAGATGAACACGAGGAAGCCTCGCCATCAGGGAACGCTGAGCAACGCATTACTATACTAGAGACATCTCTGAAACAAATACAATCCATGATGGAGAACATGCACCAAATGATGCTAACTCAACAGGCGGCTACTATGGCTCAAACATTGGTCTCGCCTACTCAGATACGCATGGGGGTGAACCTACCACCATCCAACACGATCCAAGAGCCTGCTCTAGATCAAGAGTCAGCTGGTCATTCACTTCCTCACTCAGAGAATGTACTACCTTCTGCAGGAGTTACGATACAACCAACTCCGCACCATTCCGTGGTCTCGCTACCAGCTGAAAATTCGATGCAAGCAGTGCGGGAGTTGAAAGCCCAATTCGATGCCTTGAAGCACAAAGATCAGCTCAAGAAATTAGGAATCAACCAGCCATACCCAGCTATCTAGGAAGAGGTCCCTTTTCCTCCGAGGTACAAACCTCAGACCATGGCCCTGTTTGAGGGAAAAATATCACCAAGTCAGTACATAAACTATTTCAGTATGATGACGGTGTTGCTACAAGGGAATGATGCCCTCCTCACCCGGGTGTTCAAGGGTTGTCTCTCAGGAGTAGCTTACCAGTTGTACCGCAGCCTGGCGGACAACTGCATTACTTCCTTCGAAGACTTCAAGGCTTTATTCTTCACACGATTCTACGAGTGAGGAATGGACATGTCTATGTCCTCTCTCATCGAAGTCAAGCAGAGGGAGAAGGAGGACGTTCGCACCTTCGTTGAACGTTTTCGTCAAGCCACCTTACAGATGCCTCCAGGAGTTCCAGACTCAGCATTGGTGGATATTTGCAGGAAGAACCTTCTTTCCGTGATCTCGGTGTTCACAGGACCATATCAGTTCCATGATTGGCCCTCGTTCATCATCTTAGCGGTAGCCGCCGAGGACAACAGTCACAAGGCGCGTGACAATGGCATCATGATCTCTACCTCTGACAGAGGCAAGAGGTCATCCCCCAACGGCGACCATCCTCGCAATTCCAAAGGAAAAGAAGCTCTGGCGATCAATACGTCCAGACAGAAGACTGCGGCAACCACGCAGACAAAACCTGGGACTTCCAGGCCCGTCGAGGTATACTCTTTCGATGACGACGATATTCCGAGTATATTCGAGTGTCTTGTCAAAAGTAGCAAGATCACCCTTCCGGAGGAGAGACGGCCTAGTGAAGTCGACAGTGCCAACAACCCCAAGTACTGCATCTTTCACAGATACGTACACCACCCAACAAAGGCGTGTTACATATTGAAAAGGAAGATCCAAGAGCTGATCGATGCTAAAGCCATCACTCTGCGCAATAGTGAGAAGACGGTCACGGCCAACATGATCTCTCTGCAATTTGGCAATCTGCCTCCCCAAGAAGTACCGGATGGTGTTACACCTATTTCCCGGACAACGATGAACATCGTTAATCTCCCTCCGGCAAGGGGTCAAAATTATGACCTATTACCCCTAACTACCCAGAGAGGCGAGATTATGTGGGTTCACCCAGACTTGGTGTCGGAGCTCAAAAAAGAGACTAATGCTACTAAAGCTAAGTCCAGGAAGAACTCCAAATGCAAGCCATGCCATATGGTTGCAACTTCTTCGACATCAGACGAAGACGAGGTTTTGGCCACAAAAACCCGTTCAGGGAAGGCTTACCTCAAGGACTACGGAGCAAGTCAGAAAGATGCACCTGCAGACGCTTCAGCTGCCAAGCCGTCGGAACCAGAGCCCGCCGTACCAGAGGCCGGTCCTTCGAGACCAACTTCGGCGGACAAGGGGAAGCAAAAAGAAGTGCGCTTCGATAAACCTGTGAAAAATATTCAAAACAAAGGTTTAGAGAAGCCGTACAACTTCGACATCTTGGCCCAACTGGCTAATATACCGGCCAGGTTGTCCATCTTCGAGCTACTCAGGCTCTCCCAAGACACTCGTCTAGCCCTGAGTGAGGCATTGATGCAGGCGGATACATACTTGACCCAACTCAAGTCCCCCGACGAAGAACCCATAGTGTGTCCCCGATGCCACAGTGTGATGGAGGTGGTCCCAAACATCACTTTCACTCAAGATGACATGCTGTTAAAACATAACAGGCATGACAGACCCCTCTACCACACCGGGTACGTCAGTTCCATAGAGGTCGACTGAATTCACATAGATCCGGGATCCTCAATCAGCATCATTCCTCATAGTCTGCTCAGACCGCTGAGTATTCCTACCAGCGAACTGGCTTACACCACCACTACTATTGTGGGTTTCAACGCCGGAAGAAGTAAGCCGTTAGAAAAAATTCGCCTGAGGATCCAGATTGGCAACCTCAGGTCGGTGGCTACATGCTACGTCATCGATTCAGAGGTGTCCTACAACATCCTGCTGGGGAGACCATGGATCCACGACCACAACATCGTTCCTTCGACCCTACATTAATGCTTCAAATATGTAGACGCCCAAGGGACAGTACAAACGGAGGTCGCTGACCTAAACCCGTTTAGAGGAGTAGAATCCTACTACTCCGACGCCGTATTATACTCTCAGGATTACACGGAAGAGGTGTCAGCACAAGCAGAGAAGGAATCCCACTGGGAGCCTGAAGAGCCTTCTGCCAAGCAACCTCTGTCAATCAAGGTGAAAGGGCGGACTACCCGTCCAAAAGCCACAGAGCCTATGGCTATCCACCTTAACAAGACCAGGTCAGGGAAAGGGGGTGATCCTCTAGTGGTCACTCTAAACCAGAAGCCTCCGCCCTTAATCATCAACCTTCGGCGCAACAAGCAGCCGAGTGATGTAAATGCAACCAGGAATACGGTTTCTGATAATAATAAAGGACCTCTTTTCCAGTATATCGACGCTCGGATTCCAAATCAGGAATCCTCTCCCCAGGACGATATAGAGCCTATAGCACGAAATTTTTTGGCAGCTATAGATTCCTATCATCCGTACATATGGGAAGTGGCGTCATCATCCAATGTCACCATGACATATGGACCACATGAGGATTCTATCTTCATTGTTCCACCTGCCCGCAACGGTCATCGTTCAATAGTCTTCGGCCGCATGCGCAACGAACAGATCATACAAGAGGATTCCTTCGATGACGACTCTGGTGAAATGCAAGTTCACAGGTACAGCCCGCAAGCCTTGAAGATCATGCAAAATATGGGTTACAACTTAAGGATGGAACCAGGTCTCAACTACGGGAAAGGCAGACGAACACCGCTGCTCGGCAATCCCTACTATCAACAAACCCGTTTCGAGTTAGGGTATGCCACCTCCCTTACGACTTCCAAGCCGAACGAGGATATCTTTTCCTCTTTTCAAGATGGCTCATCGCCCTCCGACTCATCTCACGCTCTCGAGCAAACATTATCAGCAAATATGGTAGCGACGGATTCCTTAGAATTAGACGAACAAGAATCCGAACCATTCGAGAATGACGCTTGGGCTCAACAGATGGATACACAATGGGAGTTTCGCTTCGAGCAAAGAGAACCTCCCACTAAAGATGAAGTTATCCAGATTGACATAGGGGATGAACTTTCACCAAAGCCGATATTTATCAGCAACAACCTTTTCGAAGAAGAAAGGAAAGAAATTACCCAGCTGATAAAAGAGTATATTGATGTCTTTATGTGGAATTATGAGGATATGCCAGGTCTTGATCCAAATGTGGCTACTCATAAACTCAAAGTACTGCCCGATTCGAAGCCTGTGAAGCAGCACCAACGCCGGTTTCGCCCGGACATGATGGACGCCATTGAAGCTGAAGTCAAGAAGTTAATAGCCTGCGGCTTCATCCGTGAGGAACAACATCCCGACTGGGTCACCAATGTTGTCCCGGTCATGAAGAAGAATGGGAAAAAACGTATCTATATCGATTACCGAGATCTGAACGCAGCCTGCCCCAAGGATGAGTTCCCTCTTCCCATCACAGATGTCATGATCGATAATATATGCTATTTTGAACGTATGCCTTTCATGGACGGATTCTCAGGATACAATCAGATTAAGATGCATCCTGAAGATGAGAAGCATACCACCTTCCGGATACCACTGGGGGTATATTGCTATACGGTCATGCCCTTCGGATTAAAGAATGTCGGGGCTACGTACCAACGGGCTATGAGTAACATATTCCATGAGCATCTATGCAAGACAGTGGAGTGTTACGTGGACGATATAGCTGTCAAAAGCCGCCTCAGGGATAATTACATCCGAGACTTGAAGACAGTATTTGAATTGATGCGCCAATATTAACTCAAAATGAACCCTACAAAATTCTTTCTGGGGGTATCTAGCGGCAAATTTCTGGGATTTGTCATCACCGCCAAAGACATTCAAGTGGACCCTGATAAAGTCAAGGCCATCTTAGAAATGCGACCGCCCCGTAATCTGAAGGAACTCAGGGGATTTCAGGGTCGTCTGGCTTATATCCGAAGATTCATATCTAACCTCTCCGGGAGATGCCAGCCCTTTTCTCGTCTCATGAAGAAAGGTGTATCCTTCGTGTGGGACGAAGCATGTCAGCAAGCGTTCGAAGATATCAAGCGCTACCTCACTAGCCCGCCAGTTCTGGTACCTCCCGTCATAGGAAGACCATTCGTGCTATATGTTCGAGCAATAGATCATTCTCTGGGAGCTCTTCTCGCACAAAAGAACGATATGGGCTACGAGAAGGCTATTTACTACCTCAGCAGGATGATGGTCGGAGCCGAATACCGGTACAACCCTATGGAGAAAGAATGCTTGGCTCTAATGTTCGCTATTCAGAAAATGCGATACTATGTCACGGGCCAAACCATTCATATCATATCCAGGATCAATCATCTTCGGGTACTGATGAGCAAGCCAAGTGTTCTTAATTCCCGACTTGCGACTTGGGCGATGTTATTAACGCCATATGACATGGTGTACGTCCCTCAGAAGTCCGTCAAAGGCCAAGCATTGGCTGACTTTCTAGCTGCTCATCCCATCCCGGAGACCTCCAAACTGTACGAGGATATTCCCGACGAAGTTGCAGAATATAATTCTGCAACGGAAGGTGATGCATGGCAACTGTTCTTCGATGGCGCCTCCAGGACTGGTCCCAGGAGAAACGTGTTTTCAGGAGTAGGGATCGTCCTAGTCACTCCTGATAAACTCGTTATCTATCGAGCATATTCTCTTAGCGAGCCCTATTCTAACAATGTGGCGGAATACAATGCCCTACTAATCGGACTCCAAGTCGCTAAAGAGCTGGGGGTCGAATCTCTGGAAGCCTTCGGTGATTCTCTGCTGATCGTCAATCAGGTCAGAGGAATATATGAAGTCCAAAATCCCGACCTCATCCCCTATCACCGAGCAACGGTCGAGATAGCCATATCGTTCAAAGGTTTCTTCCTCGAGCATGCACCTCGATCTCGGAATCTGGAAGCTGATGCCCTAGCCAGTCTAGCTGCAGATTTAGCTACCCCTATAAGAAGGCAGAATTCGGTAATCCTTCTTAACAAAGACTTATTCTGTATGAAAAACAACTTTTACATGACAATGGGCCTTAGTTCATCAGCCATGCGTTCCACCAATTTTTGCGATAAAAATCGGATACGAAATGTGGCCTCTACGGCATATTATCCGGCTGCTAATGGTTTGGCGAAAGCCTTCAACAAAACCATTATCAAGCTTTTAAAGAAGTTCGTCTCTTCGAACAAGAGAGATTGGAACGAGAAGCTGGGAGAATGTCTCTGGGTATACCGCACAACGATCCGAGCACCGACAGGTTGTACACCATTCTCATTGGTCTACTGGAGTAAAGCAGTTCTTCCTATCGAGATTCAAATTTTGTCACTCAGGATAGCCGTGGCCAACGAGTTAACTCAAGAAAAGAATGACCTGTTAAGGCTTTAAGAGCTAGAAGGATTAGACGAGAAACGCCTCCAAGCTCAGCAGTGCATCGCGCTCTACCAAGCACGCATTTCCAGAACTTTTAATCAAAAAGTAAAGGAAAGAGTGTTCAAAATCGGCGAGCTAGTTTTGGCTGTAAGAAGGCCGATGATTCTTACTCACAGGAGTAAAGGCAAATTCCAGCCCAAATGGGAAGGCCCTTACGTGATCGAGATAACGTTCTCAAACGGCGCTTATAGGTTAGCCCAGTCTAATGGAAACCTGTTAATGGCTCCTATCAATGGCAAATTCCTGAAAAGGTACTATGCTTAAACCTCCTCTGCTTAAGTGGAATAAGGTGATCTCATTCTGACAAAACTACTTCCAAAACGAAACTAGTTGGATCATATTCTATCATGTCCATATGACCTCTGAATAGATATGCTCTGCTGAAGCTTACCGAAAGTATATCACGTCCATACTACCTCTGATATCATTTTCACCCAAACCTGTCATTTACATTCCAAAATGATGGGTCCATAAAGTCAGATGAAAAGCCTCTCTATTATTCCCAGAAAAGAGCAAAAGTACATTGAAAAGCAAAAGCAAAAGTACATCATGAAGGGGGAGCGGTCAGGTCGCGAAGCTGCTACGCCAGTACGACCATCCTCTCAGCCCCGGAATTCAAGACATCAGCACGGACCTGTTCCAACCGTGCCTCGTCATCTATCAGGAGGGACAGTTCGGCTCTAGCCCGAAGGAAACCAGCACGGGCAACTCCTGCACTCGCCAAGTTCTGTTGTGCTACGACCAGTCGGCCATTCACCACATCTAGACCTTTCGACGACTGAGAAGCCCACTCCTTTGCCTGAGCAAGCTTTGTCTCCAGCTTGCGAACCCTCGCTACATTGCCGTCATGCTCGGCCTGGCACTTCATTTGAAAGGCGATAGTCTCCTCCAAGACGACTTTCCCTTTATCCATCTCCTGCTGATTAGTCTCGATGAATTTATTCAGACTTTCCTTTTTTTCAACAAGATGCGCAGTCAAGGAGTCGTATCTGGCATGGACTAGAGCTTCAATATTGCCTCGAGCTAGCTGCAGGTATTCGTTAATGGGTTGCTCCAAACCATTAACTATCGCCTCCAGCGCGTCAGCTACCCCAGCATCACCGAATTCCCTGATCGCCTCTATCGAGAACCGAGAGGACCTCTTCAGCGACGCAAAGTCCAGCTTCTGTGCCAGCACCATTGACATTAGCGTTCTCAAAGTGGTGTAGATGATACCGGTATACTGCTCGGTCAGCGCAACTAGGTCCGCATGAACGCGAGGAGTGTCCGCGATGGTGGCGACTTCCCCCCCAGGAATCACCACAGACGATGTCGCCACGGCCGTCGCCTCAACAGGGGGTACGACGAAAGAAGAATTGCCAACACCAGACGAAGTGACCGGCGTGCTCAAAAGAGGCACTGTCGCAATAACAAGCTCGTCCTCCTCTTGAGATATCTCAAGAGTCTCCTCGATAGGCAAGCCAGCACCCGAAGATGTCTCATCTTTAAAATCAGGTACCTCCGTATCACCACTAGGACCTGACACAGAGCCAACAGGCGCATCTACATCACCCTCTCCGAAGAGGTCTTCCCCTGAAAAGAAGACAAAAGGAAGTTAATATCAACGTAATATTAATTTTCCCAAAGAAGAGGCATAAAAGATGATATTTACCTATGGCCGACGGCATATACGTCGCATCTGCAGCCTGTACAGCTAAATCATTTCTTAATAATGCTAGGCGAGCTGTCATACCTGGAGAAAGGGGTCTGTAATCTGACACTGGCAAGTAGTCTTCTAGGTCCTCCTCAAAATCCAACCAAGGCTCATCAACTGGAATCTCGCTAGGTGCGCTCACAGGCGCGGCAGAAGTCCCTCCCGATGCCGATCCGACTAGAGGTATACAGAACTTTATTATACTCAGCCCCGAAGGCGACCTCGTTCCACTACCTGAAGCAGTGGCAGCGATGGCGACGTCCAGCTGAGATTCTCCGGCACCACTAGCCGGAACTGTAGAAGGTCCCTTTCTAAAAGGCGAGGAACCTCCAATCAAAGAATCGTCCCCAACACGGGGAGATGCGAGCTCACTTCCAGGAGCCTCAATGCCAGGAATCCGGAGAGGACGATTTACCGTCTTCTTCTTCCTCTTACGAGGGGAAGCTTCCTTGGGAGCAGGAGCCCTTCGCTTCCCAAGAACTACCAAAGCCCCTGCAGGCGGAGGTACTTCACCCCTAGGGACCGACACCAGAGGCTCATCTGGATGGACGAACTCCTCACCCTCATCAGAAGAAACCGAGGGGACTTCGACTCTTCCCCCAGGCTTAGAAGAGGGCACCCTAAAGCTTCCATGCATATCAAAATCATGATGGAAGGTGTTCGTTGCCACATAGAACTGGGCATACGAATGCAGGATGCGCAGCTCCGTGGAGAGTGTGATGACCGACACGGTAAAAATTACCCCAGTGCAGCCCATGATAAAATATCGCCATCCCCTCGCTCCATCAATGAGTCCACCTCTGGACCTGAAGCTGGTGACGGCATTGCCCACGTGCAACTGATCATACCCAAACTGCCGGACAAACCGACTGGGCAAGTAGGGCTCCAAGAAACAATGATCTTCACTTCTGTACAGCAGATGGGATAGTCTAATACAGACCAACCAATTAAAAGCTTCGGGAGAAAGAATGGTCTTCTCTCTAACCGAATCCTCGAGCCTAATCCCTGATTGATTGCGATGTACAGAAGGGACGGTGCAGAAAAGCTTCCAACTATGGCTGAAGCCCAGCGCCCGCCGACAGTCTATAACTGTGTTCATATTCTAGGAAGACTTCCGGTAGTTCAACAAGAAACTACCCCCCGAACTACTGCCGGAACCGGGAGACATCACCCGGGGGTTATGGAGAATTAACCACCCCATCAAGTACAGGTATGGTAATTCTATCCTGGGAAAGCTATCACGCCGAATTTCATCGACAAGCAGCCCGTCAATCATGGCCCTCAGGACAGCTTGTATACGGCACACCATGGCAGGAAGCAAGTCCAGTCTTGCCCCGAACACCAGCGTACTGCAGGCCATAGCGTGTTACGGTGAATGCGGTCCGCAGATGCGACGCCAGGCACTACTACTCGGCGCAGCCATATAGAGAGAAAGCTAGCCAGTTGAGCCTCCCTGGACAGAGGCCTGCGACAGCGCCTCAAATAACTATAGGCCTTAGTGCCTTTAGGATACTTTCTCGTCCCTTCGTCGAGGAACCGGTCCGGAGCCCCAGCATCCACAATGAGATTATCAACTACCTGAGCATTAAGCGCACTCAGGGGATTCACAGGCAGATCCTTGCCCTCCAATACCTTCTCCGGCTTAGCAGTCCTGGACCGGTGAAAGAAGAGGTAGGACGTCCATTTGCTGATGTGAGCCAAATCTGAGGGCTCATCATAAAAAGTGGTGCAAGCGAGGTAGTGGCACATCAGCTCCTGATACACTTTCACTACCCGAGGGTCTGAACCCCTCAGCTCCCGGTTCGTAGGAACATACTCTTCATATGGAGTATCCCCCATCGGCAGTCTTGAGATCTCTGCCATCTCATGCAGGGCCAATCCCAACTCCCCCAGTGGAGTGGCAAAAGTCCCGGTAAGCGAAATATATCGCTCCATCAGTGCCAGAAATAGGTTAGGGTTAGGAGGTAACCCAACACTGGTAGCACTCACAGCTGCAAACAGGCCAATGTTCTCCAACTTGGTCTGGAAATGCTTCAAGGCCCAGTCAACTAAGCGAGCCCATCGAAGGTTTGAAGGGGTGATCCACCCGCCACACCGAGGGTTCACCTTAGGGTATATCCCCCCACGCCCCATAAATTATTACAGAAAGTCGGTAACTGGACCGGCTGGATCACCAAACTGTCTTCACTCGGGACACTGCCCGGGTACAGCCCCCTGAACAGCGTCACAGAGCCAGAAGGGCGGCTAACAAACGACCCCTGGTCAGCTCCTCTCAGATAAAAGATCTTCCCTGGCTTGCCGTGAAGATCGGGGGTCAGCGTCCACGACATCCTCCTGGGATGCGTAGCATGGAAGAAGGCCGAGATGGGGTAGTCTCTCGGCATATTGGGCAGGTACAAGACCAAACCCTCGGCAGTGAAAATCCAGAGTTCTCTCTTGGGCTTTGTCTGGGACTGCTTGTCAATCATGTCCCCGAAGAGGAAAGCCGGCTTTAGGTATTGCTCCCCGTCTATGTACGTTAGGGGCTCCCCGTTGATCAAGTTCAACAGCGTTCGCTCGCCCTGAGCCGATATCAGAATTGCCCTTCCTTCGGGATACTGGGGCCCGGAGATAGGAAATGTCACGTGCGACAAATCCTCCAGATAGTTGGAGTGCAGCATCTCAGCGGCAGAGCCTATCACTTCAGCTAGCGGAGACTCATGCAAGTTAACTATAAAAGTACAAAAGAAACACGTCAATTCCTAACTAGACATTTCGGGACTTGCAGCATCCGCAAAAAAATTAACAGTCCGTGCTCTACGCCGAGACTGTGAAACTTAAGTATTTTACGCTGGAATCCATTCCCTAGACGTAAAATTCAAGATCGGTAGTATACGGTCTATGCTTTACGCCAGACTGATTAAAACTGAGTTATTACGCCAGGATTTTCATCCACAAGCATAAAACTCAAATTTTAATAGTATACACCAAGTTTTCGACGGTCAAAGCTTTTACGCTCGACTGCGGAAAAAATAGAGTTTTTACGCTGACACATTAGGAATGTGGGCGTAAAAAGATGAAACGTCTCCGTGCATCATCTTTCTCAAAGAGGCTATCAGCACAGAAGACGACCTAGCGCGGTCACGTTCAACGTGTGCGAAGGATTTTCAGTCATTCTCTCTTTCCCAAAAGCTCTACCTTCCAGGCCGGGTGCACTACTCGTCGGCGGGATGCTCCGCTCAGATTGAAGTTCGCCTTGTCCAACCAGAGACGCTCTCGCTTGGACCGAAGAACAAGAAGAAGAATCAACCTTCTTTCCCTTAGCGGAGGAAGTTTGTTTCGAAGCCATTACTGGAAACTTTGAAGACTCGAAGAAGAAACGGAGAAGAACTTGAACAGTCAAAAGCTTTCTCTCGCAGAAGACGGATGGAAAGTTTTTCTCTCAGAAACTTGGGATATATATAGAGTTCGGATGGACTCCTCGGACCCCGAACCAAATCTCCTAATTAATATTCGGTTATGATTGGGTCCTACGTCAGCCTATTTATTCAGAGAAGGCGGACAGTCAGCGAATTCGAAAAGTTTTTTGCGCAAAGAAGGTTCATGGTTTCTACGCTAAGGAGCTTTCTACGCTCGACAGCTACAGATCTACGGTTTTACGCTTGCAGGCTATAAGTCTATGGTTTTACGCCCGGATGCCTTTGTACTCGGTAGCTTTTATGCTCGAGAGGCTGTAAACCTACGACTTCACGCTCAGCAGATACCAAATCGATGATCTCACGCTCGGTGGCGCTTAGTTTACGCTTAGAGGCGACGGATCCACGACTTCACGCTCGAAAAATTTTCTTTTCAGGAGCAACAAATCTACAGTTCTACGCTAAGTAGCTTTCTACGCTCGACAGCTACGAATCTACGGCTTTACGTTCGATAGCTACAAGTCGGGTTTTACGCCCGGATGCCTTTGTGCTGGGTAGCTTTTATGCTCGAGAGGCTACAAACCTACGACTTCACACTCAGGAACTACAAGTCTTTGATTTCACGCTCGATGGTGTTTAGTTTATGCTCAGAGGCTACCAACTTATGATTTCACGCTCCATGACTTCCCGCACATCTGAAAGATATGCAGGCCAGAGTACGCATACATCTGAATGATCCTCAAGGCGGTCAATTACAGGAGTTCACACAGAAGATACTCCTTCTTGACCTCAAGATATCCCAAGTACCCGAAGCATACAGAGTTAAACGTTAAAAAATTACTCTTCTTCATGGGTCGATTCGAAGTTCATCCAGACTCCAGTCTGAATATTTCATCTACCAAGATGGCAAATAAGTTTGACAGCCATTTCTCGCCCTGTCCCAAATGGATTTTCGAGAAATCATTCTTGAAGATGATGTCTGAAACAAAGAAATTCTGTTATCAGAAGTAACAGTTCAGAATTCTACGTGGTTCCTCACTCCTAAACAGCAGGACAGTTCGAACACTCGAATGCTAAAACGGCTTTCTACGCATCCCTAAGCTATGCGTAAAAGACAGGACATGACCTAGCACTCTTTCTAAACAGAGTCGGCATAAAGAATCAGACGTGTCGAAGCTACACATATTCAGACTTCACAGCAAAGTATGGCAACATGATCATATGAAGAAGAAAGACGATTTTATTAAAAGCATGATTACATATGAGGGAAATCCAATCTACAAGGGTTTTTCTTCATTTTCAAGATTACATATGAGGGAAATCCCGTCTAAAAAGGACTTCCCCATCGTCGGCTGAAGATCGCACTGAGAAGCTATTCTGCCAGGTTCTCACATTGGTGAAGGTCTTCCTCTTCTTCCAAGACGGTTCGTCGACATCCACAGTCGATGAACAAGAAGATGATCAGTTGCAGGCTGATACAGAACTGGGCATAGACCCATACCGCCAACAGAAGAAAAGCAGAGTAAATCTGCTTTCTTACATCCCGCGCCACGGAGGTAACGGAAGAAGGTGCCACTTGCAAGCAGCATGGTGAAATACGATTCTTCTTCTCTCCCGAAGAACCACTATACAAAGTTGCTGATTATCCCGAGCGAAGGAGGCTATGATATCCTTCCATGATCCATCTTCGCAGAGGACATTTGCTCGAAGACGTCGTCTTTTTTGGCTCCTTACATGCTGGAAGAGCATGATCTCCTTCTTCCTCAAGTCGACCCGATGAACTCCGGCCATCATCTCTGTATGATGAAGGAAGTGTGGGAAGAACAGGAGAACTCCTCAGCCTTTTTATAAGCGAGAGAGAGCACCGATCCCCAATAAATCTGCCATAAAGTCAACCTCGACCGTTTCAAAACTCTATTCAGAAACGTTTTGAGTTACGAGGAGCGGTTCATGCTTCATTCAAAGCGTTTCAAATTACGAGGAATTTAAAAGCTTTGAAGGGGGTCTTGTAGAAGCATAAAAAATACGCTGGATAGCTCTACACAGCATATTGATGCAAAGCAGCATAAAAAGAGGACTTCAGAGCCTTCAACGTGCAAACAGAGCTTCTCCGCCAAGCACAGCATGAAAATATAGGCTCGAGGACCATCCGCGTAGGGCAGGATGTCCAGGCTGCTTCAGCATAAATAGGGTGCTTCATCGCCTTTATGGCGTAAAACTCATCCGCTTTCAATGCAGCATTGAAGTGTACGAGGGATGCTTCGTATTCTCCGAAATGAACCTGTCAGATCTTGCAATGAACCTGACGTCTCGACTTCTGACAAAGGGATATTGCTCGACTACCCAGACGACGGCTATAATGATGGCGTGGCACTGCAACCCAGGCTGTCATTTACTGCCATTTCCCTTGCGTAAACCGCTTTTACGTACACAGAGGAATATGCTGCTTAGTTTTACACAGGCAGATGAGAGCTCCTTACGCTCCATGGAAGACAAACCGCCTGCCACTTCAGAAGCTGTACTCCGTACGGGACTCGAGGCGCATCTCTGCATTTAATGCACAGGGTGGTGACAGGCCCTCAAGACACGTCTCTGAAATTAATGCACCGAATACTGACAGATACCTGAGATACGTCTCTGCGTTTGATGCACAAAAGGGTAGCAGACCTTCAAAATACGCCTCTGTATTTAATGCACAGGATGATGGCGGATCTCTACATTTAATGTAGGAGATTTGATTAAATATCACCGAACCGTCGTTTATGACATCCCCTTTGCGAGAGCTACTTCTACGCATACAAGGGAATATGCTGCCTAGTTTTACACAGGCAAACATGAGCTCCTTACGCTCCGCAGAAGACGAATAAACTGCCACGACAGCGGTTACTCTTCGCACAGGATTCAAGGTGCGTATCTGCATTTAATGCGCAGAATGATGGCAAATCTTAAAGACAAGCATCTGTATTTAATGCACAGGATGGGGACAGATCTCTGCATTTAATGCAAGAGATTTGATTATCTTCAAGAGCCATAATTCCGGCTAAAACGTCCACATCATCACTCTGGCACGTTACGTAGCGGCTTCTACGCCTATTCAGCTTTGGTGCCTGCTCGGCTTCTGCGCCCATTCGGCCTTCTGTGCCTGCTCGGCTTCTACATCCATTCGACCTTCTGTGCCTACTCGGCTTCTACGCCCACTCGGCCTCTATGACCACTCGGCTTCTACACCTATTCGACTTCTATGCCGGTTTGATAACTATTTGGCTTCTATGCCATGGTGACAGACATTGGCTTATATGCCAACCTCTTCTACACGAGGGATACCTACGTACGTGGCTTCTACGCCGTAATCTTCGTATCAGTTATACATGTTTTGTCCCTTAGTTAGACCCGCGCCACTCGCTCATTCAAAAGATCATCTATACGCAGGCATTGGTTATTTTAACCGTTGTGTAAAAGGGTGATGTACTTTCCACTACTCAGTTTTTACACTGATTGAGTGGTCACTGTCACTAAAACTCTATAAATAGAGACCTCTATCAACAGAGGAAAAGGTCAACAAATTGGAGGGTCAAAGAAGTTAGGTCTGAAAACTGATCGAGAGATCCCGTACCAGATCCAACGGTCGAGAGAGAGAGAGAGGAGAATCCAGAGCTCAGGCAAAAAGAAGGGATCAACGACTTTGGCATCGGGCATCCACCCTCTTTAGCAACCTTCGGAGCTGCTACCTGTCTTCCACGGCACTTCTTCAATATCGTGTGGTCCAAGGGCTAAAGTGATCGACTGCAGATCAGACACCTATAGCAATATTCACCCAGATTAAATAAATTGTACTTAGACATCCTCGTGTAGGATCAAATTTGTACAATATTGTTTGTAAACATAAAAGAAGGGCGGGTCTTCGTACAAGACCTCGTTTTCCACATTTATCAAATCTTTTCTCATTTATTATCCTAAACAAATGGCCGCTGACATATATAAAAACCGAAGAGTCAGAAGTCATCATTACAACGGAGCTGCGGCACGTAGACCCAGGTTGTCTTTGAGCGACCCAGCCGTAGTCCATTCTCTTCAAAAGTATGCCTCTGTGCCACTTCTTCAAAAGTGTGCCTCTGTGCCACTTCTTCAAAAGTGTGCCTCTGTGCCATTCCTTCAAAAGTGTGTCGTTGTGCCACACCTTCAAAAGTGTGCTGCAGTGCCACTCATTCAAAATTATACCACTGTGCCACTTCTTCAAAAGTGTATTTTTGTGCTATGCCCTTCAAAAGTGCGCCACTGTGCCACTCCTTCAAAAGTGCGCTGCTGTGATACTCCCTCAAAAGTGCGTTGCAGTATTACTCCTTTAAAATTTGCACCAGTCTCCAGACGACTTCTAAAGTGCGCATACTATCTTAACCAATAATGAACGGTTATAAGTGCATGTCATACATACCATACTTCTCGTGCAAGGTGTATAAATAAATGTCCCCCATAATCTATGCTTTCCTCGTATACGAAAATACGTATCAAGCAGGCAACAAATTATGCACCCACTCATACAGAGCGTGGGATGTTAATCCACCAAAAGTGCACGCACATTAGTAAAATAGTATTGACTGTGCAAAGTACGCGCATATTTTTATAACCGCTCCTAAACTCTATAAATATATGTTATTTTCAACAATACATGAGGGCATTATAAAAACACATTATAGAGAGGAGCACATACAGACAGATAGAGAGAAAGGGGCTAGAATTCTCAAGTTTTTAAAATTCAAGAGCAGAGCAAGAGAAATAGAAGCTTCTCATGCCTTTGTGCTAGAGCTTCCTTGTTGTTCAACTCTCCAAGTTGTTCGCAGTATTCCCTTCAGTTCTTCGTTGTCGTGTGCAGTTCTTTATCAACGTTTGTATTTCTTCATCTTCGCGTGGTCCAAGGAGTAAAGTGATAGTTTGCGGATCAGATCTCTACAACTATATTTTCCAAAATCAATTGTGCTTAGATTCCTATTTTAGGATCTTTTTTTGTACTTTTCTTTCTTTTTAACAGTTTATAACACGAAAGTTTTGTATAAACTTTTTCGTACCAAACAATAGCTGAATGCAGTGATAGTGAAGAATAAGTACCCATTACTAAGAATCGATGATTTGTTTGATCAGTTGAGCAAATATAGGATTTTTTCCAAGATCGACCTCCGGTCAGGATATCATCAAGTAAGAGTTAGGGAGCAAGACATACCCAAAACAGCATTTAGGTCATGATATGGGCATTATGAATTCTTAGTTATGTCATTCAGACTGACAAATGCTCCGACAATATTTATAGATCTGATGAACCATATCTTTATGCCGTACCTAGATCAGTTCATGGTAGTTTTCATATACGACATTCTCGTCTACTCTAGTAGCGAAGAGGAGCACGAAGAGCATCTTCGAAAGGTCTTACCGATTTTGAGGGAATACCAGTTGTATGCAAAGCTCATAAGTACGAATTTTGGCTAGACCATGTATCATTCTTGGAACATATTATCTCGGGAGTAGGAGTGGCAGTAGATCCGAAGAAGATTGAGGCCGTAGAAAGTTGGCTAGTTCCTAAGACGGTAGCTAAAGTGCATAGTTTTCTGGGATTGGCGGACTATTACAGGAGGTTCATGGCAGAGTTTGCAAGAATTTCAGCACCATTGACCCGTTTGACACGCAAGGAGGCTAAGTTTGATTGATCAACAGAGTGTTAGACAGCCTTCGAGAATATGAAGAAAAGACTAATTTTGGCACCGATTCTCGTGCTTTCATTAGGTTCTGGAGAGTTTATAGTATATTGTGATACAATTGGCAAGGAATTAGGGTGTGTAGTATGCAACATGGAAGAGTGATAGCTTATGTGTCATGGCAGCTCCGAGATCATGAGAATAACTATCCAACATACAATTTAGAGTTGGAGGCAGTGGTGTTTACACTTAAGTTATGAAGGCATTGCTTATATGGTGATCGAATGAAGATATTTATATATCATAAGAGACTAAAGTATGTATTTACCCAGAAGGATTTAAACTTGAGGCAGAGGAGGTTGCGAGAATTATTGAAGGATTATGATGTGGAATTCCAGTACCATCCAGGCAAGGCAAATGTGGTAGCGGATGCTCTAAGTAGGAGAGGTAGTGTATATATGTTGACATCGCAACGACATATATTGGAGGATCTTCAAGATATGGGTATTGAGATAGTACTTTCGCAGGACGCAAATTTTTTGGCAAGCTTACAAATACAATCTAGGTTGGTTGAAAGGATTAAGGCAGCTCAGGCAGAGGATCCGAAAGTTCAGAAGCTTCGGCCAGAATATGAGTCCGGTCTAAGAAAGAAGCTAACAATACACGATGATGGAACACTTAGATTTGAAAATTGCCTCTGTGTATCAAGCGGAGATATCCTACAGGAAGTTATGATTGAGGCACACAGTTTCCAATATTTAATTCAACCAGGAGGTACCAAGATGTATCAAGATATCAAGCAACATTTCTGGTGGAACAGAATGAAGAGGGAGATAGCACGGTTTTTTTTTGGTGTTTGGCGTGTCAACAAGTGAAGGCCGACCAACAGAGACTAGCAGGATTATTACAGCCACTTCATATTTCAGAGTGAAAGTGGAAGCATATCATGATGGACTTTTTGACCGATTTACCTAGATCTCTGACTGGCTGCGATACAATTTGGGTGATAGTGGATCGACTCATGAAAGTGGCTTATTTTTTTCCTTTCCGAGTAGGACAATCTACAGAGCAGTTGGTAGAGATATACATGCAGAAAAAAGTAAGACAGTATAGTGTCCCAGTGAGTATTATATCAGATTGAGACACTCGGTTAACTTCACATTTTTGGAAAAGCTTGCACCAGAGTTTGGGCACCAAGCTGAGATTCAGTACCGCTTACCATCCACAAATAGACGAACAGTAAGAAAAAACCATCCAGACATTGGAAGATATGTTGCGAGCTTGTACTTTGGATTTTGGAGGGTCTTGGGAAGATCACTTTTATCTCATCGAGTTCTCGTATAACAGAAGTTATTAGGCGAGTATCTAGATGCCGCCATTCGAGACATTATATGAGAGGAAGTGTCGGTCACCATTAGCATGGGATGATATAGGTAAAAGAAAGATATTGGGCCTAGAGATGATCATGCAAATAGTAGAGGTTATCAAGCAGATAAGAGAGCAACTTTGGGTTGTGCAGGATAGGCATCATCATTGGGCGGATCAACATCATAAGTATTTAGAGTTTCGTATTAGTGACCACGTATTCTTGCATATTTTGCTGACCCATGGAGTCATTAGATTTGGGGTTCGCATGAAGCTTAGTCTGTGATACGTTGGTCCGTTCGATATCCTCGAGCATGTGGACGATGTTGCTTATCTTCTTGCCCTTCCGCCTTCACTAAGTGAGGTGCACGATATATTTTATGTATGTTAATTACGTAGGTATGTCCCAAATTTGAGTCATATCCTCGACTATTCTGATCTAGTCGTTGGTACCAACTTGTCTTACGAGGAGCAATATGTATCCATTTTTAACCGGAGGGAGAAGGTGCTCGAGGATGATACACGGTCTCAGTATCCACACATATTCGACTCGGAAGGTATATTTGTCCTTATACCTTTATATCTCAAATTTCGTGATTCGCTCACCCATGCTATATGATATTGCTTTTCTTCATCATATGATTGATTATTGATTGCATGTGTAGATATGCTTGTAGTAGTATAATACCTGTTCTGATTTTTCTAACTGGCCTTGAGTTTGAATTTTGAGGACCTAATTTTTCTAAGGTAGGTAGAGATGTCACCCTCCGTTTCTGATATACGTATTTGGGACATATCAATTCTTGCTTGTATGTTAATTAGGTTGCATGGAGACTAAATCCATTCTTTGATTTATTGTGGTTTATGTTTTATTTGGTGGGTTGGTTCAAGTTATGAGAGAACTCGTGGTCTAAACCTCAAACCCTAGCTATATAACCCAACCTCTTTCTCTTTCTTTCCTCATTCTTTACTTTTCTTCTCTTTCTTCTTCATTTAGGAAAGTATACCTTGCATGATATGGAGACCCTTAGATTTTAATCATTGCTCTCTTTTTTGTATTTTATTAGTCTAATATATGTACATTATGATTCTAAGAACTTTTAATACTTGGACTTTTCAGTTTTGATGGATAGATTTGGCTAGATCTACATTTTTAGTTTAGAGTTTTTATGGGTCCCATAAGTTTTTCTTGATTTTGATCTATTAAAATATAGTATCTTTAGAAAACCAGTCTACCTAGTTGATAGAACATTCTATTTCAGGCATTTTGGCTTTTGGTTCACTTGATTTGGAGTTGAAATAAAATTTTATGAAGGGAACAAGTTTTCGAGTTCTTGGAGCTTTTTCATGGCCGAACTTGCTATTCTAGGACGATGGAATACCATGTGGCCCAGCAACATTCGCCCTTCCAGCATGCACCCATATTGTTGGATGCATGCCTTCTCTGTGCATGCGTCCTAAAGTCATATGCATAGTACCTTGAACGCATAAAAATTCACAAAGGCCAGACTCTATGCGCCTAGAGTCCATGCGGCCAGGAGACTATGCGGCCACCAGCCATGCATCTCTTCTTTTGGGCACATGTCTCTGCACGACTTTTGTAACTCTATACAGCTTTTTATGCTTTTTTCTTATCTCCCTGACATATTTTTGGCTTGTCTTATTAAGTCACATCAGTCACTTCTCTCACTTGTATTTATTGCCCGTCACTTAGCACTTGCCTCGAGGAGTAGACTTTGCTTGTCTATGCCCCCCATGTTCCATGCACCCCCGATACTCATGCATCCTTGCACATGTACCCCTGATTCTCATACGTCCCTACACATGCATCCATGATCCCATGCGTCCCTGATTCCTATGCTGCCTTATGTGCACGTTTTATTGATTTTTTTGTTTTGGTTATTTTATTAGAATTTATGAGTCTATGTATGATTCTAATAATTGTAATTGTATAAGAACTAAGTGACCACGAGGGACCTAACTATGCACCTGACTCGACTATGTGTAGACATAGACTATGCGCTAAGTGACTGTGACTTCCCATGTGCCTGACTTTACTTATGTGTTGCAATATGATAGAACTCATATGATTTACTGTGATTGATGACTTGACTCGACCACTTGTATCCATGTTGATATACTTACTACATGCTATATGTTCCTACATGCTATGTGTTCCTACATGCTCCTACGTAATTATATTACATGTTTACACTGAGGTGTACATACGTGCTACGCGACATGCGATATAATATGATTCCTCTAGCATGTACAAAATAGTTTAGTAAATTTTCAAGCGTGGCTAGGACTTGTTTGATTGTTGCATCACCTTGGGGTGAATCCAAATTGGACTGCCAAGTGACAAAGTTGATTCATATTTAGCGTGCACGTACTACGGTATGACATATAAAGGGAATAACATGTTACCACGCCATATGATTCCAGCTAATCATCGAGTTAACTAGGTAACTAAAACTTGTAGAGCATTGGGAGGGATGGAATCCCGATATCGTGTTTAACTAGCCACCCTCAAATATTCACCTGGGAGTGCAGGCTAGCCCCCATGGATATTGTTTAAATCCTCATTAGTTGATAGCAATATCCGGCTATTATATTGTACTATGTGTTCTATGTTATCTTAGCACGGTGGTCTTACGAGGGACTGGTGCATAATTACTATGTTCTACGCGGCGATTCATGGCTCGGCTAGCCGTGCTAGTACCTGGTTCGATCTGAGGATTCCTATTAAATGCATACCTCTGGGATAATCCAGACTCCACCTAGTAATCCGTACAAGTGATTGACCGATTATGTAACTGAGCTTGATTGTGTATTGTATCTTCTATTACATAGTTTAGGGACATAGACTATCATGGTGTGATGGTCTAACCTTTGCCCTTGTTTGGTTGTAGGGTTAGATTATTGTATCACGATAGGTTATGGACCGAAACTACGAGACATAACTATATATATATATATATATATATATATATATATATATATATATATATATATATATATATATATATATATATACGTGTGTGTGTGTGTGTGTGTGTGTGTGTGTGTGCGTGTTCATTTCTGTCATGCCCCAGTCCCAAAATATCGAGGGACTGAACACGTGATAATGGCCAGCAGCACACACCGATGGACAAACCCAATTTAATGGATCCATTGGGGCATACTTAAGCTGTATTACAAATATCAGGTTTTACTAATCTCATCCACAGAACATCATGAACTAAAAACAAAACTGGAATAAATGCTGAAAGTAAAGATACTGTCGAATATCCAGCAAGAAATAATACAAAGTCGGGTGGAGACAAATCCACTACCGATAAACAAGAGAATAAAGACAAGAAAATATAACTAAAATATGCTAGAAAGTAACTAAATATAAGCAGGGCCATCAACTGCTATCGTACCCTCATCTGGTGTCGATCCGTAAGCTGCGAGTACTCCTCGTCTGCTAAATCTGGAGAACAAAACCAGCTCCTCAGGGGACATAGCAAGATATAAAAGAATACGAGCCAAAATACAGTAAATAAACATGCAAGATAGAGAAGAAAGTAAACACAAGCAAATAAGACACGAGAAATCACTACATCTAAGACGGTGGCATGCCAATGATGCTATCAAATATGACTACAAGCAATCGGGGTAACCGTATCTCAATGGGAGATCACGATCCTATAGAAAGTAGTCCAATGGGAACTCCCAATCTATAGTATAGCTCTTTCGTAGCCCAACGGGAGCTCACGAATGAGGTGGTCAAATGAACAAGTCTCTATTGCAGCACAATGGGTACTCACAATCGAGAACGCTCAAGTGTAGTCAATGCCCAATAACAATCATCTGAGAAATCAGTCAAGTCAATTCAAGGAATATAGATTAAACATATACCATCACAATATGTCTATGGAACAAATAGTGATTCATGGAAAAGAGCAAATAATGTACATGCATGCAAAACGAGAAAATATGACTAGAGCAGCAGGAATAAATCAAACGCATCAAGAACTATATATGACAAGAAAGTAACAACTGAAAAGGGAAGCATGCAAATATTGTACAAGTATCTTGCACGACAATGAAAAATAAATCCAGAAGATAAGTAGCAAAACTGCAAGATTTGGCAAGGTATACTTGCCTGGGTTATGTCTCCAATTGTAGCTCTGACTTCAGTGGAGATTGCAAACAGTACTCCAGTTGCTGAAACAGACATCATCATCAGATCTAGAAAATATCAATCAGCTAGAAACGCCTGTCCTTGAGTCCAATTTGGACACAGGGACAAAAACGATATTTTAGGGCAAAACGGGGTCCAAATGTGGGCCACTTTGCACAGAAAAATGCGTCAGGGTCAAAGGTCTCCAAATATGTCCAACTTAGTGTTAACAAGTCAGGAACGATGATATAAACCCAACGGAACTTCCAGAATTGGATTCCGATGAGCCGATCACAAAATCGCCTGTCAAGTGGAACCTATGGGGCCCACGACACGCAATTTTGTCAACGTTCTCAGAATTGAACCAAACTTGGCTCACAGGACCAGTGTATTGCTACGAGTCTGATGGCGTAAGTTTTGTCTCGATCCGATGTGCGTACACTAAGTTACAGCGACATACAGAAAAGTCGAATACGGGGCGTTGTCCGCGGATACGCACTGATTGCGGTGTGCACGCACATCCGAATCAACTTCTGCGAAATCCTGTACGTCCGTATCAACGACACGCACGTATCTGTGAAGACCGCACGCGACCAAGTCGTCCCGTTTGGCGGGACGTACTCGGTTCCGGGGTAAAATAGGGCATTGTTTTTCCTGTTTTTGGATCGCGGTTCGCGATCACCACAGGACGCGATGCACCGAGCGGTTTACACGGGCACCGAGAGGGTCACGCAGGGTTCGCGTTGCAACTGACGAAATCAAAAACGGGTAAACGAGCAGAGAGAAATGGATACCTGAACAGGGCCTAAAAAACTAAGAATTTCCGTGTCCGAGTCGTGTCCGAGTCGACACGACACTGTGAGTCGTGTCCGGGTTGCTGCTCACCCTAGGGTTAGGGTTTTAATCTGGAAACGACCGGAGCTGGTCGGGGCTCCACCGGAGCGGCTGCGGGTGAAGTCGCCGGAGGCGGCGGGGCGCTCGGGGAGGCAGGTCGTTGCCGAGGAGGATCCACGGCGGCCGCGGCTATGCTGCGGGACGGCTGCTGCTGCGGGACGGCTGCTGGTCGAGGGAGGAGGAGGTGGTTCTGGAGGAGGTGCTGCGGGTCAGGGGAGGCCGGGGCGGTACGGCGAGGCGGAGCTGGGCAGCGGGTCGGGTGGCGACGTCGCGGGCGGCTAGGGCAGAGGGGAATCGGGCAGCCGGAGGTCGGGGGTGAGGTTTAAATAGGAGAAATCGAGGAGAGGGTTCGTCGGAAGTTGAGGAAGAGGAAAGGAGGCGGCCGGAGGTTGAAGGGAGATGAAGTGGGAGAGTCGCCGGCGGTTACACGGCGGCCGGAGTTGAAACGGCGCCGGAACGGTCGGGTGAGCGGCTGGTGGAAGGGGAAGAATTTTTGGGTCGGGTCGGTTCCTAAGCGGGTCGGGTCTGACCCGGATCCGACCTGTTAAGAGGGTTAGGTCGGTTCGGGCAGACCGACCGGTCCGGTTCGGTTTAAAATTGGGTTCGGTTTGGTTTATTTCAAATAAACCCGGTTTAATTAGGGTTCAATTCGATTTAATTATAAAAATAGTTTTTAGGCCTTTAAAAATACTTTCGGGGTCCAATAAATTCCCAAAAAATTACCCTATGTCTAGTTTTTTATTTTACACCATAAAATATTATTTTCATAATATTTTAATATTATTTATTATTATTTAAAATTAGAAAACCTTAGTTTAAAAATCCTAAAAATTTCCAGAAAATTGTGAAAAAATCCAATTTAAAATTCTTGAAAATTAGGGGGATTACAATCTACCCCCATTAAGAGGATTACGTCCTCGCAATCAAAGAATAACCGGTCAACAGAGACGACACGGTTACAAATATTTTTCGAAGCACATCAAAATCAAGGAGAATCAAGGTTGAGAGTAATACCTAGGAAAAATTATTTCCCTAAGCATTAAAAATTATACAATTTCCCAAATGTGGGAAATCTAGGAAATTACAGTTTTAGAAAACCAGGTTATCTTTCAAAAACATATCAGGTTAACATTTCTAAAACATTCTAAGTTATTTAGCTAGTTTAAAATTACTAGGTTAACACTAGGTTATCTATTATTAGCAAGTTAAAACTGTCAGGTCAAGTCTAAGGTCACGAACCAGCAGGCACGAACTAAGGCAAACCTAGAAGCAGATAACTATAAAACTTACGCGCATTAGCTACTCCAAGAGTCTGCGCGTCCTCCAAAGTCATCGTGAGGGCTTGATCGCGTCCTTGCAGTCGATTCCTCTGCTGCTGCTGAGCCTGCTGGAAGAGTAGTGCCTGGGGTATCAAGGGTGGCCTCGGCTGATACCCACCTGGAGCTGGTGGTAAGACTCCTTCAACTTCAGTTTGCGGTGATCCCAATGTTGGATAGGCTGGCCTCGGTACTGGTAACGCTTGTTGGTTAACCGTTGGTGCTCTTTCTCGTCGCTCTGGGCATTCCCTTAATAAATGCTGACTGGATCCGCAAGTTAAACATAATCTCATTTTTCGTCTGCACTGGTTCTCAATATGGCCTTGCCTGCGATAATATGGACAGACAGGTATTGCCTGTGGAGATGCTTCTGGTGGCTGGTGAATGTGAAGTCTTTTTGTAACTTCTTCTTGTGGTGCTCCGGATGGTGCTGATGTGGACGATCGCTTCAGACTATTCTCTCTTCTAGTGATGCGCTCCATGCGTCGGGCTGCAGCAAGGACGTCCGAGTAAGATGTGGGAGCAACGGATCCAATTAGTTTTTGTAGCTCAATGTTTAGTCCGTCGAAGAACTTCTCAGCCTTTTCTTCTTCTATTTGAATCAAAGTAGGGGCAAAATGACTCAGACGAATGAACTCCGCGTTGTACTCTTCTACTGTCATGCTGCTCTGAGTGAGACGATTGAACTTGTCCCAAAGTTCTGATCGAGCGATAGCCGGAATGTACATATCCTGAAAGAGTCTGAAAAACTCTTCCCAAGTGACTCGGTCTGGTCCGAGTCGGGTCTCTTCAGATAGCCACCAGTGATGTGCATTGTCCGTCAATTGCATTCTGATGGCAGTCATCCAACGTTCTCGTGGAATCTCAGCTGCTTCTAATTGATATTGAATGTTGGTGAGCCATTCATGAACTTCTGTGGGCTCCTCTTTTCCTGAGAAGGTACGGGGCTTCAGCTGGCGGAAGTCAGAAATAGAGCCCGTCGTTGGCCGTCGTGCCTGCTCTAGTACGGTTACTAGGCTGCAACTTCAAGCCTCTTGTTGAGCTTGCATTATTGCACATATCATTTGAAATATCTGCTGCCTGTCCATGGCCTGCCCTGGTGGAATTACGGGCATTGGTGGAGTAAATTGCGTCGATGGTAGAATATCATCGTGCTGGACTCTCGAACCATGTTGTTGAGCTGATTGTCCTCCATCCACTAGTGTTACTTCATCTTCGTTGGTTTTCACAGCATCTCGTGGTAATGTTGCAGGAGTCTCGTCATTTACTCGAAGATCCATTTCTCTGCATCCAAAATAAACAATAAGAGGCGCACAAGAATCAAGGCATGATGCAATTCAAAAAATTAATTCAAATCCGATACGGATATCAAAAATGTTTCAAGCAAGTGGATGAGATCCTAAAACTTATCCTATTCTTATTGCAGGCCTGTTCGGTCCCTAAGTTGAAATTGAACAATTTAGTCATTGACCTGCATGGGCCACCACAAAAACTATGTCATGCTCCAGTCCCAAAATATCGAGGGACTGAACACGTGATAATGGCCAGCAGCACGCACCGATGGACAAACCCAATTTAATGGATCCATCGGGGCATATTTAAGCTGTATTACAAATATCAGGTTTTACTAATCTCATCCACAGAACAGCATGAACTAAAAACAAAACTGGAATAAATGCTGAAAGTAAAGATACTGTCGAATATCCAGCAAGAAATAATACAAAGTCGGGTGGAGACAAATCCACTACCGATAAACAAGAGAATAAAGACAAGAAAATATAACTAAAATATGCTAGAAAGTAACTAAATATAAGCAGGGCCATCAACTGCTATCGTACCCTCATCTGGTGTCGATCCGTAAGCTGCGGGTACTCCTCGTCTGCTAAATCTGGAGAACAAAACCAGCTCCTCAGGGGACATAGCAAGATACAAAAGAATACGAGCCAAAATACAGTAAATGAACATGCAAGATAGAGAAGAAAGTAAACACAAGCAAATAAGACACGAGAAATCACTACATCTAAGACGGTGGCATGCCAATGATGCTATCAAACATGACTACAAGCAATCGGGGTAACCGCATCTCAATGGGAGATCACGATCCTATAGAAAGTAGTCCAATGGGAACTCCCAATCTATAGTATAGCTCTTTCGTAGCCCAACGGGAGCTCACGAATGAGGTGGTCAAATGAACAAGTCTCTATTGCAGCACAATGGGTACTCACAATCGAGAATGCTCAAGTGTAGTCAATGCCCAATAACAATCATCTAAGAAATCAGTCAAGTCAATTCAAGGAATATAGATTAAACATATAGCATCATAATATGTCTATGGAATAAATAGTGATTCATGGGAAAGAGCAAATAATGTACATGCACGCAAAACGAGAAAATATGACTAGAGCAGCAGGAATAAATCAAACGCATCAAGAACTATATATGACAAGAAAGTAACAACTGAAAAGGGAAGCATGCAAATATTGTACAAGTATCTTGCACGACAATAAAAAATAAATCCAGAAGATAAGTAGCAAAACTGCAGGATTTGGCAAGGTATACTTGCCTGGGTTCTGTCTCCAATTATAGCTCTGACTTCACTGGGGATTGCAGGCAGTACTCCAGTTGCTGAAACAGACATCACCATCAGATCCAGAAAATATCAAACAGCTAGAAACGCCTATCCTTGAGTCCAATTTGGACACAGGGGCAAAAACGACATTTCAGGGCAAAACGGGGTCCAAATGTGGGCCGCTTTGCACCGAAAAATGCGTCAGGGTCAAAGGTCTCCAAATCTGTCCAACTTAGTGTCAACAAGTCAGGAACGATGATACAAACCCAACGAAACTTCCAGAATTGGATTCCGATGAGCCGATCACAAAATCGCATGTCAAGTGGAGTCTGTGGGGCCCACGACACGCAATTTTGTCAACGTTCTCAGAATCGAACCAAACTTGGCTCACAGGAACAGCGTATTGCTAAGAGTTCGATGGCGCAAGTTTTGTCTCGATCCGACGTGCATACACTAAGTTACAGCGACATACAGAAAAGTCGGATACGGGGCGTTGTCCGCGGATACGCACTGATTTCGGAGTGCACGCACATCCGAATCAACTTTTGCGAAATCCCGCACGTCCGTATCAATGACGCACACGTATCTGTGAAGATCGCACACGACCAAGTCATCCCGTTTGGCGGGGCGTACTCGGTTCCGGGGTGAAACAGGGCGTTGTTTTCCTGTTTTTGGATCACGGTTCGCGATCACCACAGGACGCGATGCACCGAGCGGTTTACACGGGCACCGAGAGGGTCACGCAGGGTTCACGTTGAAACTGACGGAATCAAAAATGGGTAAACGAGCAGAGAGAAACGGGTACCTGAACAGGGCCTGAAAAACTGAGAATTTTCGTGTCCGAGTCGACACGACACTGTGAGTCGTGTCCGGGTTGCTGCTCACCCTAGGATTAGGGTTTCGATCTGGAAACGACCGAAGCTGGCCGGGGCTCCACCGGAGCGGCTGCGGGTGAAGTCGCCGGAGGCGGCGGGGCGCTCGGGGAGGCAGGTCGTTGCCGGGGAGGATCCACGGCGGCCGCGGCTCTGCTGCGGGACGGCTGCTGCTGCGGGACGGCTGCTGGTCGAGGGAGAAGGAGGTGGTTCTGGAGGAGGTGCTGCGGGTCAGGGGAGGCCGGGGCGGTGCGGCGAGGCAGAGCTGGGCAGCGGGTCGGGTCGCGACGTCGCGGGCGGCTAGGGCAGAGGGGAATCGGGCAGCCGGAGGTCGGGGGTGAGGTTTAAATAGGAGAAATCGAGGAGAGGGTTCGTCGGAGGTTGAGGAAGAGGAAAGTAGGCGGCCGGAGGTTGAAGGGAGATGAAATGGGAGAGTCGCCGGCAGTTACACGGTGGCCGGAGTTGAAACGGCACCGGAACGGTCGGGTGAGCGGCTGGTGGAAGGGAAAGAATTTTCGGGTCGGGTCGGTTCCTAAGCGGGTCGGGTCTGACCCGGATCCGACCCGTTAAGAGGGTTGGGTCGGTTCGGGCAGACCGGCCGGTCCGGTTCGGTTTAAAATTGGGTTCGGTTTGGTTTATTTTAAATAAATCCGGTTTAATTAGGGTTCAATTCGGTTTAATAATAAAAATAGTTTTTAGGCCTTTAAAAATACTTCCGGGGTCCAATAAATTCCCGAAAAATTATCCTATGTCTAGTTTTTTATTTTACACCATAAAATATTATTTTTATAATATTTTAATATTATTTATTATCATTTAAAATTAGAAAACCTTAGTTTAAAAATCCTAAAAATTTCCAAAAAATTGTGAAAAAATCCAATTTAAAATTCTTAAAATTCAGGGGGATTACAATTTCTCACTGGTTTTGTTCCTTCATTCGTGCTTCCTTTGTGGTACTTGCTACTTGGGGTCTAACCCCACTGGTCTTGCATGGCCAGGTTTAGAGCCAGCACCTGAGGGTCCAGCTTACTTTCCCCTGAACAATGATGCGCACCAGACGGATGGCCGCTGAGGGACACGGGTGGGTTTCTTAATCACTGCTCGTTATTGTAAATTTTTCTCTTTTGGGTGATTAGCCACCGGCACTTGTTAGCCGTAAATCTGGACATTTAGTTTTCTTAGATGATTATAATTGATCATCCTGTAGCTAATCATGGTCATGTACTTTAGCTACTCTGCCAGCTTCTCATTTTTTACAGCTGATCATGGCCATGTCCGTCTTCGTATTTCGGTACTGGGGTGTGACACTCAAAGCCAAAGGGGAATTTCTCCTTCGATGACGATGATGTCATTAAAATATTCAATGTAGTGATAAAGGATAACAAGCTTCGACTACCAAACATCAGGCACCCTTAGGAGGCTGATAAGGTCGAGGACCCAAAGTATTGCCTCTTTCATCGGTAGGTCCATCATCCAACCAAAGACTGCTCTGTGTTGAAGAGGTGTATCCAGCAGTTGATCGATGCCAAGATGCTCACCCTTGACTTCAAGGACAAGACGATCATTGTGAACATAATATCCCCCCAGTTTGATGACTTCCCGATGAAGGAGGCCCAGGACGGTGTTGTCCCGACCCCGAGGGCAAAAATGGAGGTTGTCAATCTCACACCAACTTACGACCAAACAACCGGGTTGGTACCTCTCAACACACCACGGGGCGAGATCATGTGGGTTCATCCTGAAATTGCTCAAGACCTGACACATCAAGTAGCACATTCAACGACCGGGTCAAAAGAAAAGAAATGCAAGCCATGTCGCATGATCTTTTACTTAGAAAACATAAATTATATACTTCGGATGCTCACCGTGGCTCAATAAGTCTCCTTTTGCCCAAAAATAAGCCTCGTATGACTCATCAACAACGGCGAGACAATACTTCTCGACAAAATAAATCCCCAGCAGCAGGCAGTGTCCCTCTGCGTATTATGCATATACGCGCAGCAGACGGTAGTCCTCGGCATAATAAGCATTCGTTCGCATGTGTCAGTGATCCTGCGTGCATAATTCAGCCAACTCCTTCATATGTACGCGATAGTGTTCCTTTACACCTGACTCCCCGTTTGTCACAAGCCAAAGCATCGGTAGTGTCTGGTGCAACAAATAATGAGCTACCATAGTTTTATCATTACAGCCAACAGTCACTCCGTCTTATGCAGAAGATGGGCTATGATCTCCAGAAAGCTAAAGGTCTAAAGGTAAAGGATGACATATTTTTTTACAATCCGACAGCTATTACAACATCACTCGCAGTGGGCTGGGATACAAAGGTGCTAGCACGCATCATCGCTCCAGCAAGAATATAGTTCGTAAAGCTTAAGCTCCAGACTCTGTCAACAAACAAGAGCAGATCTAAACTCTTAATCGAGGACAGTGTATTCTTGAACCCACCAAGGACAGTGTCTCTTTAATCTGATGATTTTGTCACGCCCCAGTCCCAAAATATCGAGGGACTGAACACGTCATAATGGCCAGCAGCACGCACCGATGGACAAATCCAATTTAATGGATCCATCGGGCATACTTAAGTTATAATTCCATAGTCAGGGTTTACTAATCTCATCCACAAAATAAAGATAACAACATCAACAAAAGAAATAAACAACAACATCCAGTTACAAGTATTTAAAAATCGGGAAACCACCCGATAATAAGTCTGTTTACACAAGTTCAATTAAACAGAAAAATAAAGAGTTTAATTAAACAGGAAATAAAGTCTATTTGCCATAATGACTGAGTATGGCGAAGCAATTATTCAGGAAAAGTCCTCAGCAATCACCTCGTCCTCAGGTTCAGGTACTGCTCCGAGTAGTGCTCCTATTCCGTACACCTCAGGGTAGATCTCGTCTGCTAAACCTGGGGATATAATCCATTCCAGGTCCTCAGGGGACATAGCAAGGTACAGAAAACACAAGCCAAAATAATGCAGTACAAAAATAAAGGGACAATAGGGTAAGTAATTAAACCAGCTAAATGATAATGCAAGTGAGAGTTTTAGTCATACTCAGACTGAAACTACTACAGGATCAGTGTCAAGAAACTATAGCAGTATTCTCTCGAAGGGCCAGTACGGTACCAAAGCTCTATGTCAGAGTCTAAGGCACTTCCATTAAGTTATTATATATATATATATATATATATATATATATATATATATATATATATATATATATATATATATATATATATATATTCAGCCTTTTGTATGGTAATTCTCTCCCCACCCAATGTAATCTTACGTCACAGTTCCATAATGTCTCATGTTCATGTCACGCAAGATTAAACTAATGCAATCAGTCAGGATAAAATCTAAGCTTGTAAATTTTATAAGTCATAAACCTGTATTACAGAATCACCTTGAATATTCAGGAGAATTCTGTCTCATGATCTGTGTCAAGTGTCCTGGGTATAACGTACTTGATATGGCAAGTACTAGGATATAAATGTTACGATATCCATCTCTAATTGACATTGCACAACCCCGCGTACGGTGTTGGCACCCGACTGTAATCGGACGCTAAGCAAGTCATACGGCCCTAGGGTTGATCATTTACAACAGTCACAAAAAATAAAGCAAGAGAACAAAATGAATCAATAAGCTGCAATTTATGGCAAGGTACACTTGCCTGAGTTTTCAGCTCCAATTGTAGCTCTGACAACAGCTGGATTTGCAGGGACTGCTTCGGTTGCTGAAATAGACATCACCATCAGATCCAGAACATATTAATCAGTTAGAAACACTTGTCCTTGAGTCCAATTTGGAGACAAGGGCAAAAACGTCATTTTCGGGTCAAGGCGGGGTCCAGATGTGGGTCGCTTTGCACCGAAAAATGCGTCAGGGTCAAAGGTCTCAAAAATAGTCCAACTTAGTGTCAACAGGTCAGGAACGATGATACGAACCCAACAGAACTTCCAGAATTGGATTCTGATGAGCCGTTCTCAAAATCGCCCGTCAGTTGGAGCCTGTGGAGCCCACGACACGCGATTTTGTCAAAGTTCTCAGAATCGAACCAAACTTGGCTCACAGGACTAGCGTATTTCTACGAGTCCGATGGCGCAAGTTTTGTCTCGATCCGACGTGTGTACACTAAGTTACAACAAGAAACAGAAAAGTCGGATACGGGGCGGTGTCCGCGGATACGCACTGATTCTGGTGTGCACGCACATCCAAATCAGCTTCTGCGAAGTCCCGTACATCCGTATCAACGACGCGCACGTATCTGTGAAGACCGCACGCGACCAAGTCATCCCGTTTGGCAGGGCGTACTCAGTTCCGGGGTAAAATAGGGCGTTGGTTTTCCTGGTTTTGGATCGCGGTGTGCGATCACTACAGGACGCGATGCCCCGAGCGGTTTACATGAGCACCGAGGGGGTCATTCAGGCTACGTGATACAATTTACGGAATCGAAATCAGAGCTACGAGCAAGAAGTTACAAGTACCTGAACTGGGTCTGAAAACAACGAGTTTCCTCGTGTTAAACTCGTGTCCGACACACCTAGGGTTGGGGTTTCGGACACAGAACACCGGAGCTTCGCCGGAGGAGGGTGGTAGCAGCTTTGGCAGGTCGGGGCAGCTCAGGCGAAGGCGGCCGGAGCTCTGGCTGGTCGCCAGCGAGGCGGCGCTGGCCGGAGGCGGCTGCTGGAGGGCTGGAGTCGGCTCTGGTGAAGTCGGGGCTAGGGCAGCAGTGGGTCGAGGAAGGAGGCGGCGCTCCGGGGAGACGATGGCCGGTGCTGGGCAGGAACAGCGGAGCAGGGCGGTGTCGCGGCAGAGCGTAGCGGACACGGCGAGGTCGGAGGACGGAGAGCAGCGAGTGGCCGGTAGGTTTCAGGCGGAGACTAGGTTTATATAGGAGAGCTAGGGAGAGTGAGCGGCGGCCGACGAGGCAGAGGGAAAGAGGTTCCGGCGGACGTTGCGGGAGCGGAGGCGATGCGAGGCAGCGAACGGCCGGCGGCGGTGGCAGTTTCCGTCGGCGGGGGAGGCTGACAGTCGGGTTCGAGCGGTTGGCGAGAAAAGAGATGCGGGTCGGGCGGTCGGGTTTCGGGTCGGGTCCTAGCGGATCCGGCCCGATCCGAAACTAAGGCGGGTCGGGTTGGGCTAGCGGGTCGGGTCTGGGTTAGACCCGGATCCGACCCAATAAGGATTGGGTTTGGTTTATTTAATAAACCCGGTTTATTTAATTGATTTAATTAATTAATTTAAAATAGTTTTTAGGACTTTTTAAAGGCTTCCGGGGTCCAATAAATTTCCGGAAAATTATCCTATGTCTAGTTTTTTATTTTACACAATAAAATATTATTTTTATAATATTTTAATATTATTTATTATCTATTAAAAATCATTTAAGAAATAAAATACTTGAATTTAATTTCAGAAAATTCCCAGAAAATTGACAAAAATCCAAATTTAAAAATTCTTGAAAATCAGGGGGTTTACAATCTACCCCCCTTAAGAGGATTGCGTCCTCGCAATCAAAGAATAATCGGTCAACAGAGATGACACGGTTACAAACATTGTTCGAATCAGAAAATTAAGGGGTTTAAACACATAGGGAAAGTCATTTCCCTAATCAATGGAATTTCCCAATTATAGGAAATCTAGAAAATTACTGTTTTAGAAAACCTGGTTATCTTTCAAAAACATATCAGTTTAACATTTCTAAAACATTCTAAGTTATTGGCAAGTTCAAAATTATCAGGTTAAGTCTAGGGTCACGAACCAGCAGGCACGAACTATAGCAATACTAGAAACGGAAAAAACTATAAAAACTTACTGGCATTAGCTACGCCATGGTTCTGCGCGTCTCCCACAGTCATCGCAAAAACTTGGCCGCGTCCTTGAGGTGGTGCTCTCTGTTGTTGCTGGGCTTGCTGGTAGGGTGCTGCTTGAAGTACCAAGGGTGGCCTTGGTTGCTGTCCTCCTGGTGCCGGTAGAGCTTGTTGGTTTGTCCTTGGTGCTCCTTCTCTGCGCTCAGGGCAATCCCTTACTGCATGCTGTCTGGATCCGCAACCTAAGCATAGTCCGAATTTACGTCTACACTCCTTCTCAGCATAGCCTATCTTGCCGCAGAGTAACAAGTAGGAAGAGTCAGGGATTTGGTTGCAGCTCCGTGTGGTGCTTGATGCAGATGAGGTTTCTTGGCAGCTTCTCCATTCGTTGCTCTGGCTGGTGCTGAGGTGGAAGACCTCTTCAGGTTAGATTCTAGTCTGATGACACGCTCCATACGTCGAGCTGCAGCAAGGACGTCCGTGTACGAAGTAGGTACGACGGATCCGATCATTCTTTGTAACTCAAATTTTAGCCCATCAAAGAACTTCTCAGCCTTTTCTTCTTCTGTTGGGATCAAGGTAGGGGCAAAACGACTCAGACGAATGAACTCGGCGTTGTACTCTTCCACCGTTATAGTATCCTGAGTGAGGCGATTGAACTTGTCCTTCAGTTCTGATCGAGCGATAGCCGGAATGTACATCTCTTGAAAGAGTCTGGAGAACTCTTCCCAAGTAACTCGGTCTGGTCCGAGCCGTCTCTCTTCAGATAGCCACCAATGGTGAGCATTGTCCGTCAATTGCATTCTGACGGCAGTCATCCAACGTTCCCTTGGTAGCTCAGCAGCTTCTAATTGATGTTGTATGTTGTTGAGCCATTCATGAACTTCTGTGGGCTCTTTCTTGCCTGAGAAGGTACGGGGCTTCATCTGGCGGAAGTTTGTGATAGAGCCCGTCGGTTGTCGTCTAGCTGGTAGGTTGGCCTGCTCTAGTGCATTTACTAGACTGTTCCTCAAGTAATCAGCCTCGCGATGATGGGCCTCATGTTGGACTTGTTGCTGAGCTTGCATTATTGCGTAGAACATCTGCTGTCCGTGCATTACTTGGCCTGGTGGAAAGACAGGCATCTGTGGAATGAACTGGGGCGGAGGTGGAATGTCATCACGCCGAAATCTAGAAGCTTGCGGATCTGCTTGGTTGCTTCGGTGAGTAGAGGGATCTCCACTCAATAGCGTCACTTCATCTTCTCCGTAGGTGACTACATCACCTATTGGTATTCTTGCAGGAGTTCCATCATTTTCTTGTGAATCTATTACTCTGCATCAAAATAAACTATAAGTGGCGCACAGGAATCAAGGCAAGATGCAAGTCAAAAATTAGTTCGAATACGATACAGATATCAAAAACGATTCAAGCAAGTGGATGAGATCCTAAAAACTTATCATATTCTTTATTGTAGGCCTGTTCGGTCCCTAAGTTAAAACCGAACAATTTAGTCGTTGACCTGCATGGGCCACCACAAAAACCATGTTATGCCCCAGTGCCAAAATATCGAGGGACTGAACACGTGATAATGGCCAGCAGCACGCACCGATGGACAAACCCAATTTAATGGATCCATCGGGCATACTTAAGCTGTAATCCCATAGTCAAGGTTTACTAATCTCATCCAAAAAATAAAGATAACAACATCAGCAAAAGAAATAAACAACAACATCTAGTTACAAGTATTTAAAAATCGGGAAACCACCCGATAATAAGTCTGTTTACATAAGTTCAATTAAACAGGAAAATAAAGAGTTTAATTAAACAGGAAATAAAGTCTATTTGCCATAATGACTGAGCATGGCAAAGTAATTATTCAGGAAAAGTCCTCAGCAATCACCTCGTCCTCAGGTTCAGGTACTGCTCCGAGTAGTGCTCCTGTTCCGTACACCTCAGGGTAGATCTCGTCTGCTAAACCTGGGGATATAATCCATTCCAGCTCCTCAGGGAACATAGCAAGGTACAGAAAACACAAGCCAAAATAATGCAGTACAGAAATAAAGGGACAATAGGGTAAGTAATTAAACCAGCTAAGTGATAATGCAAGTGAGAGTTTTAGTCATACTCAGGCTGAAACTACTACAGGATCAGTATCAAGAAACCATAGCAGTATTCTCTCGAAGGGCCAGTACGGTACCAAAGCTCTGTGTCAGAGTCTAAGGCACTTCCATTAAGTTATTATATATATATATATTCAGCCTTTTGTATGGTAATTCTCTCCCCACCCAATGTAATCTTACGTCACAGTTCCATAATATCTCATGTTCATGTCACGCAAGATTAAACTAATGCAATCAGTCAGGATAAAATCTAAGCTTGTAAATTTTATAAGTCATAAACCTGTATCCTATACAGAATCACCTTGAATATTCAGGAGGATTCTGTCTCATGATCTGTGTCAAGTGTCTTGGGTATAACGTACTTGATATGGCAAGTACTAGGATGTAAATGTCACGATATCCATCTCTAATTGACATTGCACAACCCCTCGTACGGTGTTGGCACCCGACTGTAATCGGACGCTAAGCAAGTCACACGGCCCTAGGGTTGATCATTTACAATAGTCACAGAAAATAAAGCAAGAGAACAAAATAAATCAATAAGCTGCAATTTATGACAAGGTACACTTGTCTGAGTTTTCAACTCCAATTGTAGCTCTGGCAACAGCTGGATTTGCAGGGACTGCTCCGGTTGCTGAAATAGACATCACCATCAGATCTAGAATATATTAATCAGCTAGAAACGCCTGTCCTTGAGTCCAATTTGGAGACAAGGGCAAAAACATTATTTTTGGGTCAAGGCGGGGTCCAGATGTGGGCCGCTTTGCACCGAAAAATGCGTCAGGGTCAAAGGTCTCAAAAATAGTCCAACTTAGTGTCAACAGGTCAGGAACGATGATACGAACCCAACGAAACTTCCAGAATTGGATTTCGATGAGCCGTTCTCAAAATCGCCCGTCAGTTGGAGCTTGTGGGGCCCACGACACGCAATTTTGTCAAAGTTCTCAGAATCGAACCAAACTTGGCTCACAGGACTAGCATATTGCTATGAGTCCGATGGCACAAGTTTTGTCTCGATCCGACATGTGTACACTAAGTTACAACAAGAAACAGAAAAGTCGGATACGGGACGGTGTCCGCGGATACGCACTGATTCCGGTGTGCACGCACATCCGAATCAGCTTCTGCGAAGTCCCGCACGTCCGTATCAACGACGCGCACGTATCTGTGAAGACCGCACGCGACCAAGTCGTCCCGTTTGGCGGGGCGTACTCAGTTTCGGGGTAAAACATGACGTTGGTTTTCCTGTTTGGATCACGGTGTACGATCACTACAGGACGCGATGCCCCGAGAGGTTTGCACGGGCACCGAGGGGGTCATACAGGCTACGCGATACAATTTACAGAATCGGAATCAGAGCTACGAGCAAGATGTTACAAGTACCTGAACCGGGTCTGAAAACAACGAGTTTCCTCGTGTCAGACTCGTGTCCGACACACCTAGGGTTGGGGTTTCGAACACAGAACACCGGAGCTTCGCAGGAGGAGGGTGGTAGCAGCTTTGGCAGGTCGGGGCAGCTCAGGCAAAGGCGGCCGGAGCTCTGGCTGGTCGCCGGCGAGGCGGCGCTGGCCGGAGGCGGCTGCTGGAGGGCTGGAGTCGGCTCTGGTGAAGTCGGGGCTAGGGCAGCAGTGGGTCGAGGAAGGAGGCGGCGCTCGGGGGAGACGATGGCCGGTGCTGGGCGGGAACAGCAGAGCAGGGCAGTGTCACGGCGGAGTGTAGCAGACACGGCGAGGTCGGAGGACGGAGAGCAGCGAGTGGCCGGTGGGTTTCAGGCGGAGACTAGGTTTATATAGGAGAGCTAGGGAGAGTGAGCGGCGGCCGGAGAGGGGGAGGGAAAGAGGTTCCGGCGGACGTTGCGGGAGCGGAGGTGACGCGGGGCAGCGAACGGCCGGCGGCGGCAGGGGAGGCTGACAGTCGGGTTCGAGCGGTTGGGGAGAAAGGAGATGCGGGTCGGGCGGTCGGGTTTCGGGTCGGGTCCTAGCGGATCCGGCCCGATCCGAAACTAAGGCGGGTCGGGTTGGACTAGCTGGTCGGGTCTGGGTTAGACCCGGATCCGACCCAATAAGGATTGGGTTTGGTTTATTTAATAAATTCGATTTATTTAATTGATTTAATTAATTAATTTAAAATAGTTTTTAGGACTTTTTAAAGGCTTCCGGGGTCCAATAAATTCTCGAAAAATTACCCTATGTCTAGTTTTTCATTTTACACCATAAAATATTATTTTCATAATATTTTAATATTATTTATTATCTATTAAAAATTATTTAATAAATAAAACACTTGAATTTAATTTCAGAAAATTCCCAGAAAATTTCAGAAAATTGACAAAAATCCAAATTTAAAAATTCTTGAAAATCAGGGGTTTACAGATTTATCAAGGACATAGTCTCCTTGATTCAATAGTGCATACAGGCTCGCAAAGCCTAACAAAGATTTGATAATAATGTCGATTAAGGGCAAATTCTTCAAAAGGTACTACGTCTAAGCTAGTACTTTCCTATCCCCAGCAGATTAATTCAAAATATACAATGTTTATATTTTGTTATCCCCAACAAGTGTAAATACGTAAGGGATTTGTGACCCTCCATGATTCCTTATAAAATCTATTATTTGTTTTCAGGGGTCCTGAATACGCAACAGATAATGGATCCACAAAAATTCTCCAGTGGAGCAGTTCTTAGGTCCAGCAAAACGTTCTCGTTGAGACCACCCAAACTTGATTTCCTCCAGAAAAAAAATATGTCCTCTGTCATGCCCCAGTCCCAAAATACGTAGGACTAGGAATACGTAGCATGCCAACTGTCACGCCCTGATCTCCCGCAGGCAAATCGGCCGTTCCCGCTAGGCAAGAATCATCGCGCCAACGCTCTCGCGGAACGATCGCTTTGACCCATCCGGACGTGATGTCGTACGAGCGTTAGCCACGCCAGTGCAAGGCCGTGGTTCGTTGGCTGGCGGTAAGAGTTCTAAGCTACAGAGTCGCACAGATTGTCCGAGTGCAGCAAAATCATGAACACATAGGCGATCGGTAACAGGTTCACTGAGTCAACAATATAGCGGAAGCATAAAAACACAAGTTGGAGTAAAGCAAGCTCTTTTATTCATATTGAAACAAGTGTTACAGGCGGCGTATAGCTGAGATTACAAGTCGCACGAGCACTCTCTCTCTGAAATATAAAAGCGTGTCAAGTGGCTACATTTATGGATGATATACAGGAAGTGTTCAGGTGATGTTTAAATATTATATCTTGTATATGTGCTTCAGTTCCGATCGCAGCACCCTAAGGCTTCAGAGGGAACTCCTGGCCTTAGCACGCACGAAGGAGGCATCCACACCGAACGAGGTTCTTCCGCACCCTACAAGCAATCTGGTGGGTTATCAGTACATGAATGCACTGGTGGGGAGGCTACTCACCCGCTCGACAAATCCAAACACGCAATACAAGTTTCGTGCACCAACTATTAAGTTGTCTTTCTAGTTGCCTTAGGATCAGTTTTATGCAAACATTGAATAGCCTAATCCGTATGGCAGTGTGCCGTACGATATGAAAGGAAACACGGTGAGACTTACCAACTTACCATTTGTCCTTCCCTGTCCAAGGCAAACCAAGTTAATTCAAGCAGAATTATGTATAAGCATTCAGGAGGCATAGCATATGCAAGCACTGTGTTGTGAGCGAGGTTATGCTACGAGTGCACGAGTTACAGGAAATATCAGGTGCGTTGCATACGATGATCAAGTGCTCTATTATGCATAAGTGTTGTTGTAACATGATCGTTCAGGTGTTCAGTTATTCTTGATACGATGTAATGACTCGCACGTGAGTAGCCGCTAAGCGAGGATGACTTATCTATATGAACATGAGATCACTGGCACGGCGCCATAATGGATGGCGTAGTCTCTTGTCGGAATGGTGTGCAAGCAAAATAGGAGGCATTGTACCACATCCCGCTCGAAGCAGGCGACTACTCAGGAGTTCCGTCCGATCGGATCGGTGCCAGTGCCCCAGCAACCGTCCGCGGAACTAAAACCTTATTTTCTAAGTTGTTCTGTGACCAGGAAAGTCTCTAATCTTCAGGGTCTGTGGTCAGACACAGGAACAAGTTCTAAGCAGGATATATATATATGGAACAAGTTTCATGGAACGAGTTCAAGTCAGGATATATATATATATGGAACTTGTTGAGGCAGGATCAGGATTACTCTCAATGTTGAGTATCGGCTCAACGAGCCATTTTATTTAGTGCAGGACAGTATTGCTCCACGAGCTAGAATTTGGGATCACAGAATTGGTGCAAGTTCCCTGGTTCAGGAATTGCCTTAGCGACCTAACGGTCCTGAATACATTCAGGTTTATCCATGCACGGAACAACTATCAGGTAGTCTTCCGAGGAGAACCTAGATGAATGCATGACAAGCAAAATATTTCACGGTCTGGGCATAGTTATGCAGCAAGCATTGAAACTAGGCAATACATAAAAGTAGGCAAGCATGCACTTGTATAGCTTAAGCATTCAAGTTCGCTCGGGCCCGAAGGTAAGCCGAACAAAACCGTACGGGGCCTTTTCGAGCGAAGTTATCTAGGGTTGTGCAGTGTTAGGGAGAGAACAGTACACTACTGAATATACATATGTGTCATTCTACTCGAGGCATAGCGGGTCCAGTTGAACAAGGCAAAGGTAACATGCGAGGGTCTGAATATATATCAATATTTCATTTCCATGTTCATGCATAAGTAATACAAGTTGGGATTATTCCCTTAGCTAGGTGCGTTGTATTCTTATTATTTTGCAGGGGGTGATTCACCTAGCGACTAGCATGTATCATTCCGTATTTTATGTATGCTGGCTAAGCAAAGACAAGTTCACCGTAGCCACCCACCTTAGCGATGATCCGCCTCGGTCGAGTGATACTGCGAGCGAGCCTCTTGAAAGCCTAAGCTGAACTCCTGTAGGGACCAAGTCTGGATATCCTTGCCTCAAACGAGTATTCTCGCCTGAGCAGAGTGGGTCAGGACGTTTGTACTTTTACCGATTGAATCGGTAGTCCGCTTGAGCGGAACGGGGTATTACATTATCCACCACTCAGAAAAAGTCTCATCCTCGAGACTTCCTGAGGGCAAGCCATACTATCGAATTTTAAATCTAGCCCAAGCGTAGCTATCGGTACCACTAGATCCATTGGAACATAATCCCCTACTCGATGCTTATGCCGTGTTGCGTGTGTACTGAGTCAGTCTCATTTGTGCCTTGGTGCGGGACAAGTTTCTTAACACGAGGCACGTTTCAATCGATCTTGGATAGCGGTCTAAGGCTGAGGCAAACCTATACAAGTCGTTATGCTTGTTCAGGAGGATATTCACTTGCACTAGCTTTTGAGATCAGCATATCGCATGTTTGGATCGTGCACATATTCGAAGCATCCCTCAAACACATGCATGTCAACCAACTTAGCGATAGCGAAGTCTTAGCACTCGAGTTTCACATTTCTTAAGTCTTGGATCGTGCACATATTCGAAGCATCCCTCAAACACATGCAGTCAACCAAACTTAGGGATAGTGAAATCGGACAAGCTACTTGCAAAAATTTTAAGGGTTCAATCCAATTCCATATAAATCACCAGGATACTTCCAACAGGGTCAATCAAATCTGATTTCCATATCATTTCCATTCCAACCAAGTATTTACACTACCGTTAAATACGATCAATCTGATACCGACTAGAGTCCATCCATTCGGGTTAACTTAGCATACGTTATCGTTCCCAAGTCTAACCCTAAGTCTTGATGCCCCAGTTGTGATGCTTTATATAAGCAATATGGTAAAGTCGGTAGCACATGTTCATTCACTCGGCACAGGGTCGTCTGTCTATCACTAGGTCAGCTCACAAGGTCATAGGTACAGGTTCAAGCATATCGCGATTCATCGTACAAATGTGTCGCACGATGCTCGCCCCAATTCCTAGGGTCAAACCATTGTTCATTTACAGGGGATATTCTACCCAAGCTCATTTCACTCAGATTTCTAAACATCGAGCATAGATTTACCTACTCTCAATAACACGTTCGTTGCACGGGGGACGAGTCCGTTCAATAAAATCCAATATATATCCAAGTTACAGGACAAGCATAGAGGTTTGCATATTCTATCTCCTCAATTACATATTTTGATAGAATCATATCCATTCCAAGCCTAGTCCACCAAGCCAAAATTTAATTCTAAACCTTAGATTATTTCTTCAAGTCGTTCAACCTGATTCTCGTATTCGTTCACAAAACCATCAAACATGATTTATTCCCGGTTTTAGGCTAATTAATCCATTGAAACATTTTCAATCACTGCATTCTAAGTTTGCCTTATCATGTCGAACCAGAAGTCAAGACGATCCATAAGTTGTTATGCCTCGGTCTCCCGCAAGTTCGATCATCCACGTTGGACGTGAGATCATCACGTCAACACTCCCGCTAGATAATCATCCTAATCCGGGCGTGACGCATGTGCGGGCATAGAGTTATGCTCGTACAAGACAAGGACGTTTGAATGTTATGGCTATCTTCGACACGATCGAGACACCTTATCCTTTAACCTTTAACTCCATCCAACTGTATATCCACCAAGTCAAATTCGTTTATGCAGTGATTATAGTTCATCTTGTAAAATCATCCAACTTCAATGTTATCGTTCGATATTTCCACAGTCTACTTTTTGGCATTCCTCGATAACCAAGTTCAAATATTCTAGCCCAAGTCTTATTTTTCTGATATGTTCCGTATATCAAGTTCGTTCTTCCAAACTCCAAGCAAGATATGTTATCGCTTATATTACTTCTAGAAACATAATATTTTATTCACTTGTATCGATCCATGCTATCTTCCAATTATCGATACCAAGTCAAATTTATCTTCCGAAGCCAAGTATTCATTCTCAGGTTAACTTGTTCGAGCGCTATTTTATTCAAGTTCAATCCGTTTGTTTAAATCTAAAACTGCTCGTACGATTCTCTAATTTCCAACAAGTTTTCCCTCAACCAAGATATTGGTTTCCATTTCTGAAAATTTCTATTCGATATAAGCCTTATCATTTATTCAAGTTATTCTCAATATCGTTCAGTCTGAATATCGCACGGGTTATGGATCCATTTGGACATTTCTAAATGATCCATCCACCACTCGGAATCGAGTCATTCCATCGAGTTCTTAATCGATGCTCGCATTATCGTTAGCTTACTCACTAACTCGTTTCTCAATTTCTAGCACGATACTCAAGTTTCGCCTGATAAAATCTAATCTCATATATATGTTCGGGATTGATAGTCATCCACGCAAATATATTTGATTGTGTCTCCCAACATGAATTATCGTTCGAGCTATTTTCCATAATCAAGCATGATTCTTAACATTCGTCTAAGCGATAAATCTGATAAAGTTTCTATCGATTTCAGTTCTAAGTCTGACTTGTATTATTCCTGAATGACATCCAAGTCTCGTTTATAACTGGCTTGTACCCAAGGGTTTTGGTGCACGATACCGAACACAACTTAGCCAAAAGGCTGTGTGCATAGCTAACCGTTCGGGCAATATTCATTTTCGTACTAACCAGTTGGGTAAACATGTATAGGCATTTCGGGTTGCACATAATGCACGAGTCTAGCACGAATCTAATCCCATAAGGACTAGTACAGGTTGGCACAAAGGCCCTCCCAACACAATTTCATACAGGCAATCATACCATTCAAATACAACTCTATAAAAGTATTTAGACTTATTGTTTGGAACATCCCATTGAGGCATTAAGAGAGTGTGTGTACATAACCCACGAACGAGCTTTCGAAACAGAGATATTAGAACGAAGTTCAAAGGCGTATAAGCCAGGCTCTGATACCAATCTGTCACGCCCCGATCTCCCGCAGGCAAATATGCCGTTCCCGCTAGGCGAGAATTACCGCGCCAGCGCTCTCGCAGAACGATCGCGTTGACCCATCCGGGCGTGATGCCGCATGAGCGTTAGCCACGCCCGTGCAAGGCCGTGGTTCGTTAGCTGGCGGTAAGAGTTCTAAGTCACAGAGTCGCACAGATTGTCCGAGTGCAGCGGAATCATGAACGCATAGGCGATCGGTAACAGGTTCACTGAGTCAACAATATAGCGGAAGCATGAAAACACAAGTTGGAGTAAAGCAAGCTCTTTTATTCATGTTGAAACAAGTGTTACAGGCGGCGTATAGCCAAGATTACAAGTCGCTTGAGCACTCTCTCTCTGAAACATAAAAGCGTGCCAAGTGGCTACATTTATGGATGATATACAGGAAGTGTTCAGGCGATATTCAGGCAAAGTTCAGGTGATGTTCAAACATTATGTCTTGTATATGTGCTTCAGTTCCGATCACAGCACCCTAAGGCTTCAGAGGGAACTCCTGGCCTTAGCACGCACGAAGGAGGCATCCGCACCGAACAAGGTTCTCCCGTACCCTACAAGCAATCTGGTGGGTTATCAGTACATGAATGCACTGGTGGGGAGGCTACTCGCCCGCTCGACAAATCCAAACACGCAATACAAGTTTCGTGCACCAACTATTAAGTTGTCTTTCTAGTTGCCTTAGGATCAGTTTCATGCAAACATTGAATAGCCTAATCCGTGTGGCAGTGCGCCGTGCGACATGAGAAGAAACACGGTGAGACTTACCAACTTACCATTTGTTCTTCCCTGTCCAAGGCAAACCAAGTTAATTCAAGCAGAATCATGTATAAGCATTCAGGAGGCATAGCATATGCAAGCACTGTGTTGTGAGCGAGGTTATGCTACGAGTGCACGAGTTATAGGAAATATCAGGTACGTTGCATACGATGATCAAGTGCTCTATTATGCACAAGTGTGATTGTAACATGATCGTTCAGGTGTTCAGTTATTCTCGATACGATGCAATAACTCGCACGCGGGTAGCCGCTAAGCGAGGATGGCTTATCTATATGAACATGAGGTCACTGGCACGGCGCCATAGTGGACGGCGTAGTCTCTTGTCAGAATGATGTACAAGCAAAATAGGAGGCATTGCACCACATCTCGCTCGAAGCAGGCGACTACTCAGGAGTTCCGTCCGGATCGGATCGGTGCCAGTGCCCCAGCAACCGTCCGCGGAACTAAAACCTTGTTTTCCAAGTTGTCCTGTGACCAGGCAAGTCTCTAATCTTCAGTGACTGTGGTCAGACACAGGAACAAGTTTTAAGCAGGATATATATATATATATGGAACAAGTTTCATGAAACGAGTTCAAGTCAGGATATATATATATATATGGAACTTGTTGAGGCAGGATCAGGATTACTCTCAGTGTTGAGTATCGGCTCAACGAGCAATTTTATTTAGTGCAGGACAATATTGCTCCACGAGCTGGGATTTGGGATCACAGAATTGGTGCAAGTTCCCTGGTTCGGGAATTGCCTTAGCGACCTAACGGTCCCCAATACATTCAGGTTTATCCATGCACGGAATAACTATCAGGTAGTCTTCCGAGGAGAACCTAGATGAATGCATGACAAGCAAAATATTTTACGGTCTGGGCATAGTTATGCAGCAAGCATTGAAACTAGGCAATACATAAAAGTAGGCAAGCATGCACTTGTATAGCTTAAGCATTCAAGTTCGCTCACGGGGCCTTTCTGAGCAAAGTTATCTAGGGTTGTGCAGTGTTAGGGAGAGAACAGTGCACTACTGAATATACATATGTGTCATTCTACTCGAGGCATAGCGGGTCCAGTTGAACAAGGCAAAGGTAACATGCGAGGGTCTGAATATATATCAATATTTCATTTCCATGTTCTAGCATAAGCAATACAAGTTGGAATTATTCCCTTAGCTAGGTGCGTTGTATTCTTATTAGCATGCAGGGGGTGATTCACCTAGCGACTAGCATGTATCATTCCATATTTTATGTGTGCTGGCTAAGCAAAGACAAGTTCACCGTAGCCACCCACCTTAGCGATGATCCGCCTCGGTCGAGTGATACTGCGAGCGAGCCTCTTGAAAGCCTAAGTCGAACTCCTGTAGGGACCAAGTCTGGATATCCTTGCCTCAAACGAGTATTCTCGCCTGAGCAGAGCGGGTCGGGACGTTTGCACTTTTATCGATTGAATCGGCAGTCCGCTTGAGCGGAATGGGGTATTACACCAACCGTATATATAAGGCAATTCTAATATATTAGAAAACTATAACACACACACGTACATTGTATTATGAATAATAATTTACAAGTGGTACATATATTGTCAACACAAGTCACAGGCAGCTATATCTTATCCACAAACACAAGTAAAAGAAGTACCAAAATAAATAACTAAAAGTCCCAAGTACGAAGTAGTAAAAAAAATAGACGGGTGGAGACAAATCAACTACTAAACGACTATATCAACTAAAATGATAGAGGAGGCCTAAACTCCAATATAAAATAAAATATCAAATAAAGAAACAGCAGCTAGAAGATCCATCAACTATGAAGTAATCATGGGTACTCAGAGGGTAAGACCTCATCGACAGAGAATGATGAGCCGAGTCCCGGTCCATAATCTTGCGGATAATCATGATCGTCTATACCTGAAAAGGGACCAGGTCCTAAGAGGGAAGTGACAAGATACATAAAAGCATGTCAATAAAGTACTGAAAGTAAACATCCACATGGTCGTCTAACCAGTCTATGTGATATGCAGTTTAAGAACAACTTTTCCGCGTATGGACTATCTGGCTAAAATAATACGATGTGCATAGTTCTCTCAGAGATCCAGGGGCCACTAGCATAACGTCTTTCGATCGTCATAGGCCTGCAGTAAATAATTGGGTCATAACGTCTCGCGTCTCTAGCGGAGCTTACGGGCCAATAAAAGGAAAGTGTAAAGGAGTCATATACGCTTACTAATTGTTCTCTCTACCCAATGCTACTAACGTGTCATATCTATAACACGCAAACACCTTAAGTAACTGCTAAGTCTGCTAAAACATATTATTTCTATTAGCAGTTATTCATTATCCGTCGTACGACCTTTACGTACATGTGGTCAGTCTAATACGCAAGTTCGTACCCTACATGAGACTCACAACTCATGTAACAAATATGTCACAGCCAAATAAAATATAATTATGCCTCAAAATCATATGGTGCCCTCGTAAAACTAGGTCAATATGCATAATATAAATAAAAGACAAAAGAAGACGCTATCGTCGTTGCACCCAAGTCATTCTTGAACGCGCAGTTTTATATAGAAAAATAAATAGAACTAAAAAACAAAAGAATAAATATGCAGAAATTGAATGTAACTAAACAGTACTGTGGCAAGGTATACTTGTCTGTCAAGCAATTTGTGGAGTATGTACGTCCAAACGACAAGCACAGGGACCGAAAGGTTGGAACTTTGAATCAATATCTCCGAATGCTGAAATAAATATCACCAACGTCTCCAGAATCTGCGAGATAGACAGAAAATACTACCCTTTCGTCCAATTTGGATACAGGGACAAAACGGTAAATTTGACCCAAAATGGGGTCCACATGTGGGCCACTTTATACCAAAATACGTGTCAGGGGTAAAGATATCTAAATTAGATAAATTATAGGTCAAATAAATCCTAAACGATGATACGAACTCAACGGTATATCCAATTTTGGATTCTGGTGAGCCGATCACAAAATCGCTCGTTAAGTCAAACCGTGGGACCTGCGAAACGATAATTCGGTCAACTTTCTCGGAATCACGTGAAACTTGGGTCACAGGACCAGCGTGATACCATGGATCTGTTGGCGCAAGTTTCGTCATGTTTCGATAAGCGATCACAAACTTCTAGGATATTTTGCAAAACGTCGATACAAGGGACTTTTGACTGATATGGGTTGATTTCCGCGTGCACACACGTCCAAATCAACTTTCGCAAAAAATTACACGTCAGGATATACAATATGCGCCTTTTGGTGCAACTAGTACATGATGTAGTGGTCCGGTTTGTCGGGACGCACTCCGTATCGCTAGTTTTCCAAGTTTTCAATTAAGTTTTTCGTGATTTTTAACTAATAATTTAGCCCATAATTTGTGAGCAACTATGTTCAAATATTAGGTCATTTTGTTCTTGCTTATATTGAGTACAATTTTGTTCTGACCGATTTCTAAATTACTTAAAGTGCAACTCGTTATCAGCCTTCCAATATGGGCTCATGGCTCGATTTTGGATAGTTTGTTTTGTACGGAAAAATAAGTTTTCTTCAGAAATTTACGGATGGATTAAAAACAGAAATAGAATTGTTTGAATAAAACTATTTGAAGACATTTGAAGGTGTTCATGTTGTGATTCAATCTAAACAACTGGATCAAAAATCGGTGTAGCAGGTATGAAGAATTACGAGCGAAAACATGGGTACCTGACTGTGCTTGAAAGGGCAGAAGGGATGTTCTGTAGCGGCCGCGCGCTGTGCAGCGACGATGGCGGCGATCTCCGGTGATCTACAGTGGTTGTGCGACATCGTTTGGATGCGGGGAAGGTCTGGGGCAGCTGCTCGTTGGTTAGGGTTAGGGTTTCGTTTGTTCGTATATGTATATATAGAGAGAGAGCCGAGCGAGAGAAGGAGGCGTCTGTAAAGCCCCCTTTCTTTTTTATTAGTATTTTATTTATACAAAAATAGATAAATAAATAAAATAAGTGTTTATATATATATATATATATATATATATATATATATATATATATATATAATCATATGTAAAAGTGTTAATAAATAAATAAATATGTATTAGAAATAAATTGTCGATAAAAGAATTTAAATAAGAAAATAATTTAATGTAGATCTCAAAATTCCAGGCAAGTAAGATAAGCTAGCTATTAGTAGCCTAACCAAATATGTAAATTAAAAGTACTTAGCTAAATCATTAATAATAATAATAATAATAATAATAATAATAATAATAATAATAATAATAATAATAATAATAATAATAATAACATACAATTAATAAATAAAGATTATGTAATAATTAATTATATTTATGTTAATAGTTTATATAAACAAAAGTATTTATAGAATAAATAATAAAATATTAGAAATAATTTTAAATAAAAAGAATGTATTCATAAAAGGAAATAGAAAATAAAAGGAAAAGGAAAAGAAAAAGAAAAAAAATCTCGCAAGAAATCAATTTCTCGCGAGTTGAGAAACCCAATAATACCCGAGCCCCATCCGCGGACGAAAAACATAGTTGAAAAGATTTTAGTCGGTTCAAAACCGAACAAATTTCCATCAAATTTTCTCAAAGTAGATTCTATGTAATCTCGATACTATCATCTTCCGGATTAAATCAAATCTCGTCCAAATGTAAATCGAAGTGAAAAATGATTCAAAAATGAATGAAAACATAGTATATAAACCAATTCTGAAACCACTATTTTTCTACCCCACAGTTGTATACTCCACCAAACGTGAAATCATAAATTTCTGAAGGTTCCCCGAAGACCCACGAACTTAGAAAACCACCTGCACATGTCGGAGAGTCGCCAGAGTGAGCGCAGCAACCCCGAGAAGTAATTTTTGTTCAGCCGCACAAAGCAGTCAGGTACCCATGTTCATCATCCTGTATCTTCTGTTATACTCTACCGTTTCGTGATCCGTAAAGTTTTCTGGCAGCCTACTAACCCTTTCTAGGAAATTTTGGTTTCTTGTAATTAATATGATGTATTAGTTGGTGAAAATCAGGTGCAAAAACTCAAAAAAAAACTGATTTCAATATATACGCCAGTTTTTATGTTTTAAAACCCCATTTTCAAAGGCGAATAATTGTCAGAATACTAGGTAATTTAGAGAACTAATTATACATCCCTAAAGACAACCTAAATGACTTCAAAATAACCTATTATTTGCATATAATTGGTCATTAATTTTGTGTTAAATAATCAGTTTAAAATCATGAAAACCAGTTTTCAAAACAATAAAAAATATTGTGATATAGAATGCGCCCCGCCAAACGGGACCACCTCGTCGCATACCAATTGCACCAAAAGGCGCATATGGTATATCCTGACGTATGAGTTTTCATGAAAGTTGATTTGGACGTGTGTGCACGCCGGAATCAACCCTTATCCGTCAAAAAATCCACGTATCGGGCACTTTTGAAACTTCTCCATCAGTTTGTGTGTGCTCGCCAGATCGCCACGAACCTTGTGACATTAGATTCGTAGCGTTTGACTTGTCATGCGACCCAAGTTTTATCCGATTCAGAGTAAGTCGACGGAACACCATTTTGCGGGCCCCACTATTCGACTTGACGAACGATTTTGTGATCGGCTCACCGGAATTCAAAACTGGACATACCGTTGAGTTCATATCATAATTTAAATTTTTTTTGACCTATAGTTTGTCCTATTTAGAGACATTTTCGTCTAACACATTTTTCGGTACAAAGTGGCCCATATGTGGACCCAATTTTGATTCGAAATTATATTTTTGTCCCTGTGTCCAAATTAGACGAAAGTATATTATTTTTTTACTATCTCGCTAATTTCAGAAATATTAATGATGTTTATTTCAGCATCATGAGACGTTCGTACATCTTTCTCGCCTTGTGCTACTATTGACTTGACATATTCACTGCTAGGACATTGCCTAAACTCTGCTCGAACACCAGGCAAGTATACATTGCCATGATGACTGTTTATTTATATTTTGTACAGCATGTTGAATTTATGTTACTTATTTACTTAGTTATTTTTCTATAAAATTGCGCGTTCAAGATAGACTTGGGTGCAACGGCGTATTGCGTCATCTTTATTTTGTTCATTATGCATATTGACCTAGAGTTATGTGACCTCCCCATGTTTGTGAGGTATTCTCATATCTTCATGACCTTCATATGTACTTTTTATATACACAGATGTGTGATACGCATGAAAGTGCATGGACCATCGTATTCGTGTCACACCCAATACGTAAGGGACGTGTGTCGGCTTAGTTCATATTTTGTTGTTTAGGTGCATTCATTGACTTAGTGGTAAGGAACTGGACGTGTCGTATCGGGGATACGATCTGAACAGTTGTTTGGGTGGGGAGGATATACATGATTCGTTTGGGCTACTTTATACTTTTCTGTGACCGTACGCTCTGAGGGAGATGCGGGTTGACGACCATAAATTTATATGAGAGTAGTTGGCCTCTGGCATCCAGGGGATGCTTTACTGTCTGTGCATATGATTGGGTAGATTATGTACATATAGACCTCTAGTCTCGGAGGAGTCTATGTCGATCCCATTTTAGCCAGACAGCCCATCATGCGAAGGTTATCCTCAATTGCATTCATGTAGCTTGGTTAGTTTACCCAGTACATATGTTTATATTCAATTTATGATTAACATGCTTCTATGTATCTTATTATGTCCCTCTGAGGACCTGGTCCCTTTTTAGGTGTAGATGATCATGACTATTTGCAGGAGCATGGATCAAGACTTGCTAGTTCTTTCTCTTTCGATGAGGTCTTTCCATTCAAGACTATTTGATTATTTAGTTGATGTACTCATTATCTTTCTTTCATTTTGTTATAGATGTCGGACTCTATACTTGCTCTAGTCTGGTAGTGAATTTGTCTCTACCCGACTGTTAGTTTCTTTTCATGGATCATTTGATATATTTAGATATTCATTACATGTGACTGTGGATGAGGTTTAGTTATGTCCTATGACTTATGACAGTTATATATACCACTTATGAATTATTATTCATAATATAGCGTACGTATGTGTTATAATTTTCATATATTGGAGTTGCCATATACATACGGCTAACATGCTTACATATACATACGGCTAACTGTGAATTATTATTCATATATTGGAGTTACCATATACATACGGCTAACTGTGGATGAGGTTTAGTTATATTGGAGTTACCCAACTTACAAAAATTTTGTCCTCGAAATTAAAGCTAACGCATGATAAGAAAACGAGAATATTATAGGTAGAAAAGAACAAAGTAAATCATATCTTGATCTTCGAACAGATACGAAAAACTTTAGAGCATGTCATCCTCGCGCTCCCAAGTGAATTCTCCTAGCCAGTGATGTCTCCATGCCATACGAACCAAAGGAATAGACTGCTTTCTCAACAACTTCTCTCGACGATCAAGGATCTCTACAGGCTGCTCTTGGTAAGCCAAGCTCGGCCCAACGGTGATCTCAGAGTGATCAAGAATATGACTTCTATCTGCCACATATTACCTTACTTGCGACACATGGAATACATCATGCACTCACTCAAGCAAAGGTGGTAGAGCCAGTCGATACACAACTTCTCCAACTCTCTCTAATACGTTAAATGGTCCAATGTACCTTGGACTCAACTTGTCGCTCCCCCCAAAGTGAATAGTGCCTTTAGTTGGCGATATCCTCAAGAAGACATGATCGTCTTCCTTGAACTCCAAAGGACGACGATGAAGATCTACCCACTGCTTTTGTATGTCTTGCGCGTCTCGCAAGTGTCCTTATATCCTCTTTACTTTTTCCACAGTGCTGACAACCAACTCTGGTCCCAAGATCTGACGTTCTCCCATGTCGCTCCAACACACGGGATACATATACTTTCTTCCATGCAAAACTTCAAACGGAGCCATTTAGATGCTTGCTTGATTGCTATTATTGTAAGAAAACTCCATAAGATATAGGTGGTCCTCCCATGATCCTCCAAAGTTCAGCATGCATTCTCTCAATGTATCCTCTAGCATCTGAATATTATGTTCTGACTGCCTGTCTGTCTACGGATGATAAGACGTACTAAACTTCAGACGAGTCCCAAGACTCTCCTGCATGCTCCTCCAAAAGTGAGATATGAAACGCGAGTCCCTGTCTGATACAATACTAACCAGAACATCGTGTAATCTCATGATATATCTCATATATAAGTCAGCCAAAGCCTTTGTAGACTGGCCAACTCAGAAAGACAAGAAATGAGCTAACTTGGTAAGCCGATCTACTATCACCCATACAACATCTCGCCCACTTGGACTCTTCGAAAAGCCTGTGATGAAGTCCATAGTGATATACTCCTACTTCCACTCAGGAATCGGAAGTGGTTGCAATAACCTTATTGTCCTTTGGTGTTCAGCCTTGGCCTGCTGATACACTAAATATTTGGACACAAAGCGAGCTATCTCTCTCTTCATCCCATGCCACCAAAAGTGCTGTCGCAAGTCGCAGTACATCTTGGTGCCTCCCGAATGAATAGAATATATCGAACTATGAGCCTCAACCATCAGCTCATGTCAAAGCTCTCCATTGGGAACATAGAGACGATCACTACATCGTAATGTTCTATCAGCATGAATGCACAAACCTGTCTGCTTTCCTGCCTCATTCCTCTCTCTCAACCTCCTGAATCTAGCATCCATAGGTAAGGCTTCCCTAATCCTCTCTACTAGCGATGACTACACTTGCAAATTGGCTAATGTCCCATCTGATCCGGGTAATACAACCTATATGCCAAGCTCCTGCAAGTCCTCCAGTAACTCCCTCTACGTCGTCAAGAATAGTGTCATAGGCTTGCAGCTTAACGCATCTGCTACTATTTTAGCCTTATCCGGGTGATAATGTAGCTCTATCTCGAAGTCCTTTATTAACTCAAGCCACCGACGTTGCCTCATATTTAGCTCCTTCTACGTGAATACATACTTGAGGATTTTGTGGTTAGTATAGACCTCCACTCATTCCCCATAAAAGTAATGTCTCCATAGCTTCAAGGCAAAAATAACGGCTGCAAGCTCTAAGTCATGAATTGGATAATTCTTCTCATGTACTCTCAACTGTCTAGATATATACGCAATTACCTTGCCATGCTGCATCAATACACATCCCAATCTATTCTCTGATGCGTCATTGTAGATCACGTAGCTTCCTGATCCTTATGGAATGGTCAACACTGGTGCTGTGGTCAGACGCTTCTTCAACTCCTCAAAATTATCTTGACACTTATCCGTCTATATGAACTCTCGATCCTTGCATGTCAACTGAGTCATAGGCTCTGCTATCCTCGAGAAGTTTTCCATGAACCGTCGATAATATCCCACAAGTCCAAGGAAACTTTTCACCTCCGATGTTGATGTAGGAACAAACCATGTCTCGACTGTAGAGATTTTCTCCGGATCTACAGAAATGCCATCTCTAGTGACGACATGCCCAAGAAATGAGACCTTATCCAAGAAGAACTCATATTTGCTAAGCTTCGCATATAATCGCTCTCTTCTCAATATCTCTAAGACAATCCGCAAGTGCTTCTCATGCTCCTCGTGGCTCTTCAAATAGACAAGGATGCCATCTATGAAGACTACTAAGAACTGGTCCAAATACTGACGGAAGACTCGATTCATCAAGTCCATAAAGATAGCTGGAGCATTGGTCAACCCAAATGGTATGACCATAAACTCGTAGTGTCCATATCTCATCCTGAATATGGTCTTCGGAATATCCTGCTTTCGCACCTTCACCTAGTGATATCCCGATCTCAAGTCTATCTTCGAGAACACCTTGGCTCCACTAAGCTGATCAAATAAATCATTGATGTGTGACAAAGGGTACTTATTCTTCATAATCACAACATTCAAGGCTCTGTAGTCAATATATATGTGTACTGACCTATCCTTCTTGGATACAAATAACACTGGAGCTCCCCAAGGTGATGCACTCGGTCGGATGAAGCATTTTCCCTCTAACTCCTCTAATTGTGCCTTCAGCTTATCCATCTCCTTCTTCGTCAATCTATAAACATGTGATGCTATAGGGGTTGCTCCTAAGGTCAACTCAATTGAGAATTACATATCTCTATCCGGAGGTAGCCCTAGCAATTCTTCTGGAAAGACGTCTTAAAACTCTGAAATGATGGGGTAATAAATAACGTTGTCTAATACCATCTGAGCACCATCATGCATCTCAGTGGATCCTCGTACAAACTCGAGCTCTGGCTAACCTGGTACTCTAAAGAGAATGCTTTCTTCATAGCAATCGAAGAAAATATTATACTTGCTTAACCAGTCCATCCCAAGAATAATATCGAAGTTGGCATAGAAAAGACTAAGAGTCGAGCCTTCATCTCTCTGCCACGAATTACTATAGAACAAGATCTACAAACATGGCTAACATGTACAACTCCTTCCCTAGTGAGAATTCTAACACAACTATACAAGGATGTAGTGTCAAATTGTACTTGGTAACAAAACTAGAAGATATGAACGAGTGTGTGGCTTTCGTATTAAATAGTGTCACAACAAAAAAAGTAGTAACAAGGGTAATACTTGCTATAACATCAATCTACTGCTCTGTATCATCCATCTCCATAGCAAAATCTGGTCCAATCCTCTGAGGAGGTCCCTGTGGCCTGGCCCTCACAAACTGGTCCTCCTGAGTAGGTAGCGGTGGTCCTTGCTGAAATCCTCCACCTGTTAGAGGTCGAGGTACTCCCGCTCCTGGCGCTCCTGGTCTCTACATCAACTGAGTTGGTCGCAGTGCTGGAAGTGCTGGCCTCTGCATCGGCTAAGGAAATGACAAGGTCTGTTGTACCGGACAATCCCTCACTGAATGTTGTCCCGATCCGCATCTCAGACACTGGCCCAAAAGAACTCGACAATCTCTCTGAATATGCCCTAACTTATCCCAATGATGGCAAAGAGGCTTCTCTCGGGGCCGATAAGGCCCTACTTTTTGCTGATGCTGTTGATGTGCCAAGGGACGTCTAATGGGTCCACCCTGGGGCACTCTAACGGGTGTTGTTGCTAGTGCGAGGCATCTTTGCATCTGATGTGTCTCCTTCAGAAGGAGCTCCTGACTTCTTGCTTCTTCCAAAACTGTCGTATGGGATATCCTCGACAGTGTAGTAGTGAATCTCCTAATATCCGGTGATAAACCATTGTGGAATCTCTTAGCTCTCTCCAGATCTGTAGGAATCAATATCTCACCAAAGTGACTCAGTTTGCTGAACTCTGCGTCATACTAATCTACCATCATACTCCCATGTTTGAGATGAAAGAACTGGTTGTAGAGAACATCTCGAACATTTGTGGGGAAAAATCTCTAGTTGAAGAGTTCGCAGAACTCCTCCCATGTTTGGTCGGTGCCATATTGTCTCTGTTCGGCCTTCCACCAGTGGTGAGCGTTGTCCTCAAGTAAAAGGTCTATTACTGTCATAGGTCCTCTAGTAAGTGCAATGCCATCAGTAACTTCTCGGTGCTAATGAGCCACTCGGAGACTTCTAGCGGTGTCTTTATTCCTCTGAAGTGCTTTGGGTTCATCTGAGTAAAATCCTTGACATTGCCCTCATAAGGTCGTGTCATGCCGGGGCTGGTGCTGCTACAGGGGCTGGTGGTGGAGGATTTGGCTTGTTCATTGCAGCTATAAGAGCTTGTCTCAGTAGCTCATTCTGCTGCTACTGAGCCTGCATCATGACCTGCATGAGCTGGGTCTAGATAACATTCCCGTCAGGCTATAAAAACTGTGGAGGTGGCACAATGGGTATATGCAAGGCAAAAATTGGGGTGGCGGTGGTGGCATATTCCTACCTTAGGGATTTGCAGTTTGCTGTGGCTAGTGCCCCACTGGAGGTACTGGAGTTTGAGGGTCCGTCTGAACTGATGGGGGTATATGGCCTACCAGCAGTGGTTGTCCTGGCTAAAATGGTGTAGTCGGGGACATCATCGAGGAAGACAAAACTCTAGATTCCTCCTGATTTGCTAAGTCGCCTGCTATGATGGTGAGGGGAGCAACACGTCCATTAGAAAGATTCATCTTGCTGGACACGAAGATAAGGACAACGTTAGAACAAGTTCAAGGTAGATGCAATTCAAGCAGTCAAGGAGAGTACGAAATAAGAATTCAAAGGAGGTGATTAAGTAAGTGAATGAGATCCTATACTCTAATCCTATTTGCAGGTTTGCTTGGTACAGTAACGTAACCGAGACAATATACTCTCGACCTGCATGGCCCACCACAAAATATGTCATGCCCCAGTCCCAAAATATGTAAGAATAGAAATACGTAGCATGCCAGCCATATGTATAAGGCAACTCCAATATGTTGGAAAACCATAACATATACGTACGTTGTATTATGAATAATAATAATTCACAAGTGTTACATATATTGTCAACATAAGTCACATACAGCTATATCTCATCCACAAACACAAGTAAAGAAGTACCAAAATAACTAAAAGTCCCAAGTACAAAATAGTAAAAGAAATAATAATCGAGTGGAGACAAATCCACTACCAAACGATTATATCAACTAAAATAATAGAGGAGGTCAGAACTCTAATATAAAATAAAATGTCAAATAAAGAAACAGCAGCTAGAAGATCCATCAACTATGAAGTAATCATGGATACTCAGAGGGTAAGACCTTCTCGACAGAGAATGATGAGTCGGGTCCCGGTCCGTACTCCTACGGATAATCCTGATCGTCTATACCTGAAAAGGGACCAGGTCCTCAGAGGGACGTAACAAGATACATAAAAGTATGTCAATAAAGTACTGAAAGTAAACATCCAACATGGTCGCCTAACCAGTCTATGTGATGTGCAGTTTAAGAACAACTTTTTTGCGTATGGACTATCTGACTTAAATAATGGGATGGGCATAGTTCTCTCGGAGATCCAGGGGCCACTGGCATAACGTCTTTCGATCGTCATAGGCCTGCAGTAAATAATAGGGTCATAACGCCTCGCGTCTCTATCGGAGCTTATGGGCTAATAAAAGAAAAGTGTAAAGGAGTCACATACGCTTACTCATTGTTCTCACCACCCAATGCTACTAACGTGCCACATCTATAACACGCAAACACCTCTAGTAACTGCTAAGTCTGCTAAAAATATGGTATTTCTATTAGTAGTAATTCTTTATCCGTCGTACGACCTTTACGTATAGGTGGACAGCCTAATACGCAAGTATGTGTCCTACATGTACTCACAACTCGTGTAACAAATGTGTCACGGTCAAATGAAATACAATGATGCCTCAAAATTATGGGGTGGTCTCGTAAAACTAGGTCAACATGCGTAATATAAATAAAAGACAAAAGATGATGCAATCATCGTTGCACCCAAGTCATTATTGGACGCGCTGATTTATATAGCAAAATAAATGGAAGTAAACAACAAAATAATAAATATGCAAAAATTAATTATAACTAAAAAGTACTGTGGCAAGGTATACTTGTCTGGCAAGCAATCTGTGGAGTATGGAGGTCCAAACGACAAGCACAAGGAACCGGAAGGTAGGGACTCTGAATGAATGTTTCCGGATGCTGAATAAATATCACCAACGTCTCCAGAATTAGCGAGATAGTCAAAAAATACTACCATTTTGTTCAATTTGGACACAGGAGTAAAACGATAATTTCGGTCCAAAGTTGGGTCCACATGTGGGCCACTTTGTACCAAAATATGGCAGGGGTAAAGGTCTCTAAATTGAACAAATTATAGGTTAAACAAATCCTAAACGACGATATGAACTCAACGATATGTCTAATTTTGGATTTTAGTGTGTCGATCACAAAATTGCTCGTTAAGTCAAACCGCAGGACCCGCGAAATGGTGGTTAGGTTAACTTTCTTGGAATCGCGTGAAATTTGGGTCACGGGACCAGCGTGATACCATGGATCCGTTGGCGCAATATCGTGTTTCGATGAGCGATCACAAACTTCTAAGATATTTTGTAAAACGTCGATACGGGGAACTTTCGACCGATACAGGTTGATTTGAGTTTGCACACACATCCAAATCAACTTTCGCGAAAGCCCACACATCAGGATATACAATATGCGCCTTTCGGTGCAACTAGTACATGACGTAGTGGTCCGGTTTGTCGGGACACTCTGTATCGCTAGTTTTCCAAGTTTTAAACTAAGTTTTTTGTGATTTTTAACTAATAATTTAACACATAATTTGTGAGCAACTATGTACAAACATTAGGTCATTTTGATCATGCTTATAGTGAGTACAATTTTGTTCATACCGATTTCTAAATTACTTAAAGTGCTACTCATTATCAGCCTTCCAATATGGGCCCATGGCTCAGTTTTGGATGGTTTGTTTTGTACGAAAAAATAATTTTTTTCAGAAATATACAGATGGATTAAAAACAGAAATAGAGTTGTTTGAATAAAACTATTTGAAGACATTTGGAGGTGTTCATGTTGTGATTCAATCTAAACAACTGGATCAAAAATCGGTGAAGTAGGTATGAAGAATTACGAACGAAAACATGGGTACCTGATTGTGCTCGAAAGGGCAGAACAAATGTTATGTGGCAGTCGCGCGCTGTGCAGCGGCGATGGTGGCAGTCTCCGGCAATCTGCGGCGGTTGTGCGGCGTTGTTTAGATGCGGGGAAGGTCTAGGGTTAGGGTTTCGTTTGTTCGTATATATATATATATATATATATATATATATATATATATATATATATATATATATATATATATATATATATATATAGAGAGAGAGAGAGAGAGAGAGAGAGAGAGAGAGAGCCGAGAGAGGGTAGGGGCGTCCGCGGGTTTGGGTTATGCTAGGGTCGGGGGTTAGTTGTGGGCCGCGTGGGTAGGGATAGCTGCTGTAAGTTGTCATTGTTGTTGTGTTTTGCTTATTATTCTTATTCTTATTATTTATTTCTTTTATTAATCCTTTTTTATTTCTTTTTCTTTTCTACTCTTTCTTATTATTATTATCATTATTAATTATTATAATTACTTGTATTTCTATTAAAAATATTTTATTTTATTTTATTATTATTACTAATTATTTGTATGTTGTCAGTATACTTATTATTATTCTGATTATTATAATAAATCCTAGAAAATTAGGGGAGGTTAAATCCTCGAAGCCCAGTCGCTTCCAAGATATCTTATTTGCGATCCCCAGTCTGGATCGGAAATGCCCCCCCCCCCAAAGTAAGTTGGGATCACCCCAAGCAACAGTTTATGTTCATATTATCTCTGAACTGTAATCCTATCATTCTCCTCAGTAGAGTGAATCTACCACCAAAAGAAGTCTATCGCGTCCATATTACCTTTGATAGCATCATCATCTTCCAACTTGCTACCCAAACTCAGTATAAGTACGTTAGGGGTAGTAAGTCCCCAAGTTCACGTCCACATTACCTCTGAACTACTTTTTTTATTTTTTCCAACAAAAAAAAGATGGTTCATGTCCATATTACCTCTGAGCTACTTCTCTTCACTTTTTCCGGTATAGTGAGTTTATCACCACAAGAAAACGATCACGTCCGCATTACCTTTGTCCAAATTTTTTTATCCCCACATAAGTTTATTTTACCATGTTCACATCACCTCTGCGTAAGATACTTCTAACAGAATTCCAAGTTAGAGAAGCTTGTCATGTCCATGTTACCTCTGAGTAAACATCCCTCCAAATAGTCTGCTATCACGTCGTTCTAAACCCCTGATAGTGTCAGTCATTTTAATTTATTATCCGTACCCAGTCTTAGGTACGCCATGGGTAATAAGTCTACCAAAATTCTTCAGTGGAATATCCCAAGAGAATGGAATATTCTACCACGTCCATATCACCTTTAGTAGGATATTCATTCCCATATCAAAGGATTTTTCATGCTTCTTCCAAAGTGTTTCAAAACTTGTTCATATTTAAATTTTTTTGAAAGGAGTCTTGTAGAAGCATAAAAAATCTCGGAGGAACATGCGCTCATACATCAAGCCGCATACCGAAACTCATCCGAAGCCATGCGCCCAAGGAAAAGTATTCTCAGAACCCAACTTGATGAAGGCATGCCGCATAGAGCCCATGCACCCTAGAAATGAAAACAAGTCGCACAGCCTGTAAAAGCATCCATGCGCCCCGAACAACTACGAAGTTAGGGGCCGCATAAGATCCCCTGACAAAGCATTTATTATCTGTCATAAAGTTCTGACATGGTATTTATTGCACTGAACGCTTCGAGAATTGTGAAAGAGGCGGCACACAAAGAGACAGAAAGTCAAGTCAGCACATTAATGACTTTGACAGGCATGTAGTGCCACGTGTTCACTCGTATGCGGCCACGCCTCTATGCGTCCTCATCCTCATGCGGCCAAAGTGTCCATCAGATCCAGGCCAGACGAGAGCACGTATGCGGCCACGACTCCATGCTTCCCTCAACTTACATGATCTTTTCTGTTACAACTAAAAACATCTTCTAACAATCAGTGCTGACCACGTGTCCAGTTGACCAAGTCACGCACACAATGGATTAAAAATGACCCCGTCTCCCAACCGACATTTCATCAACAACATATCACAACCAATACCACGTGACAGTCCGACCGTGATATGCGCCCACAGTTGCAACCATATTGTGTTAAGGAGCCCCATGCGGCCACCAAGTTGAGACGCATAGCATATGCGCGCGCATGAGTCCATCAACATGATGGCTATAAAATAGGAGGAACTTGGATGTTCCCAGGGTCCTCTTTTTCGGACACACACGGACAGAATGACAAATATACAGACATACATGACACATGAGAGAGAGAGTGGAAGAAAGTATTCTCATTCCCTCGTCGGACCGTCAACGGAGTAAATGAGTCGCTGCAGTACTCGACCTCCATCGCCACACTCCTCAGAATCAAAAGTATTGTACTTAGATTTTTTGTCTATGATTTCTTTGTACTCTTTCGTTTGTTATATAACAAAATTTGTTCAAAGTTTGAAACAATGGCAAATTAGTTTGATAACAAAACTTTGGTGTTCTATATCTCATCCATGATGGTTACCTAGCAAATTAGTTTATCAACCATAATAATTGGACTCAAACAAACGAAGCCTCAAATTTCAAATACTGTGTTTCCATTAAAGGAAAACACAGAGAGACTGTTTGTGGGCCTGTATGGTACAGTTTAAATTGGACAGTATCCATTTTACTTTTATACATTCCGTGATTCTTCATTTCTAACCAGAGGGAGGAATAATAATGAGATCATAACTGGAATTCAAAAATAATAATAATGAGATCATAACCTAACATTCCCAAACTACCCCTCAGATTCGATACCCCAAACTTTCAAATCCCAGCAGCGCCTCTTCCTCTCCACCCTCCATTTCAAATCCCGCCAACTTACAGCCGTCCGATCTACTCCCCCGCCCCAAGATCTATAAAACTCTATCCCTCAAATTCAAAATCAAGAACCGGAGAGAGAAAAAAGAAGAGAGAGAAAGTGAGAGTGAGAGAGTTCCATGAGCTCAACCCAAACCCTAGAAATATAAACCGCACCAAAATTATCAGGATTCTTCGTCTCCAGATCTTCTTCTTGAATTCCTCGTTCAAGTAAGTCCTCGAATCTAGGGTTTCGCTGTCAATTTCTCCTATTTTTTCCCTAATTTTTTTGGTTGTAGAATGATGAGGGACGCGAAGCTCTTCCAACGGAACTCCGGTCGGATCCCTCCCTCCGAAGGATCGGAGAATCTCGATCCGTCGAAGCCATCGCAGAATCCCGATTTCGATCCGTCGAGGCCTCCTCTGAAAGCCATCCAAGAACCCTCGCAGAACCCTAGAATCCCCCCCAGGACCCCTTCCAAGAGCCGGCTGCCGCTCCGCACGCCGGAGAAGCCACTGGCGTCGGCCAAGAACCGGTTCGGGTGGGCTGGATCGAATGGCGGCGCCGATAGCTCTGATCTGCTGCCGCCGCTGGCGAGGGGACTGAGCCTGGGTACCCCACGGGCAAACCGGAAGTCTTCGTCTGTCGTGTCGGACTGTAGCTCGGTGCAGAGCACGCCGACCAAGAGTGTTAGCAAGCCTGTCAGCTCTAGGCCTGCTGCTATGCGGTCGAGGGCGATGAATTTCGTGGTGGCAACGAAGGGGTTGCCGATGTCGTCCCCGGCTCCGCAGGTTTATGCGGCGGCCGAAGTACCTCACTTTGTGCTCAGGGAGGATCCTTCCTTCTGGATGGATCACAATGTCCAGGTAATTGTTGAGGTTTATTTCTGAATGTCTTATTCTTAAACGTGATAATGCCACTTAATTTGGTGTCACATTATGTTAGGTCAAACTAACAAACTATGTTGAATGGGCACGATTATGACGCGACAGATATGGAGATGACATTGGTTTTGTTTTATCCTCGTGTATTTTGGAATGTCCTTGTCATGTCTGATATGTGTCCTCAATGCCACAATACGGACACTGCACTGATGATGAAGAACAAACTTTATGAGATCACAAGTGTGAAGGTCCAAGCTGGGCAATGCATTGCAGTGCCTTCAACATTTGAAGTCTTCTAACACCTCAAAGAAACAATTTCCAAACAATTAGCTATGAACTTTGAGCTAACTCACAATATGTTTTGGTCGCTTGATCATCAACATCCAATCCTTCTCCCATTATAATGGGGTTGGCTATGGAGAAAAAGAAAGCTCCACAAAAGATCTGACGAAGTTTTTTTTACCGTCCGTTTACTTGATGTTAACCCTCTATATTGGTGCCAAATTCCTAGGCAATAGGTAAATCTACTTTTTTGATATGTAGTTTAAGCTCATGTAACCAATGTTCACCTTCCAAGTTTTCCTAGACCGTAAAGTGTGTAGATTATAAAGAGTCTGGATGAATGGATAAGAGGTATTTTGGTGGTTATATGAAATAGAAAAAATAGAGAGAATTAGAGGATTAAACAATATCCAGCTTTAATTCTCAAGCTGCAGTTTGTTACTGCCTTGCGTGTAGCAGTCACCCAAACAACTTGTGAAAAATGTGCCTTTAAACTATTTGTTGGCCAACATCAGTGAAGGTGTCATAGAACCGTGAGATGATTGTACATGAATTATGGTGTCAAGCATTAGAAACATTCTCAATGAGACAAAATAAGTCCTAATTGATTAATTGTATCCCTTTTGTTAGAGACGGGCACATAGGATGCTCAGTGATTTTTGTTATAAAGTTAATTTGATGAGCCAAGACTTAGACTGGAAGACATGCATTGCAAATGAAGTGGACACAGTAGTTTAGTCTATATGAGACTTACAAGAATATAATTGTGGGGGGGGGGGGGGGGGGGGGGGGGGTGGGATCTACTTATAAGGGAAAAAGTATGAGTTGGGATGTACTCTCTTCTTTACTCCCTTTAAAATTTCAATGTGGTTTCTCTTGAAAGAAGTACCAAGTGAGTTCCTGCAAATTCTCTGTGTTTTTTTAGTTAAGTATGAGTTCCTGCAAATTCCCTTTATAATCTACTTATAGGGGAAAAAGTATGAGTTGGGATGTACTCTCTTCTTTACTCCCTTTAAAATTTCAATGTGGTTTCTCTTGAAAGAGGTACCAAGTGAGTTCCTGCAAATTCTCTGTGTTTTTAGTTAATTAAGAAATGAGCTTCAGCGACCTTTTGGATAATTTGAGACACAACATACAATCAATATCCTTCCAATGGAGTTTGAGCGAAATGTGAATGCCAACTATTTCTGACATTGCTTTCTACTACCTGTAGGTTGTGATTCGTGTCCGTCCTCTCAATAGTACAGAAAGAAGCTTGCAAGGTTATAGTAGATGTTTAAAGCAGGACAGTGCACATAGTATTACTTGGATTGGACAGCCAGAGACTCGGTTTACCTTTGATTATGTAGCATGCGAAACAATCACCCAGGTTTGACATTTATCTTGTGAAGAAGCAACAGGCAAGCTACTCAGCTTTTATCAGCTGATTCAATTCTTGTCATATATTTTCAGGAGATGCTTTTTCGGGTCGCTGGTTTGCCAATGGTTGAAAATTGTATGTCTGGATACAATAGTTGCATGTTTGCATATGGCCAGGTAAGTGTTGATATCTACAGTTTGATATAGTTTTTCAGCACCTGAATTTTAGTGGCATTGATAGGAAATACTGCTGCAAACATCATCCAATTACTTTGTAATGAGCCATGAACTGAGTGCATAAAGGAAATAGCTTAATATAACATTTGTCGTTGGTATCATAGTAACACTCATTTACTTCGCTACCTAATCGTCAACACTGCTTGTGTTTTCACGTATTTTCTTGTTTGCAAGTACAGACAGGAAGTGGGAAAACATATACAATGCTTGGTGATATTGATGAGTTGGAGCTCAGGCCCAGCGCAGAACGTGGAATGACACCACGTATATTTGAGTTCTTATTTGCACGAATTAGAGCTGTAAAATTCTGCTAAATTGTTGATTTTTCTGCCACATGCTTAGTTTTGAAGTTTTTGCTACGATGTTAATATCATTTTTCATTCTTTTTCGACTTCAGGAAGAAGAAAGTAGGAGGGATGAGAAGCTTAAATACAATTGCAAGTGTTCCTTCTTAGAGATTTATAATGAACAAATATCGGACCTTCTTGATCCTTCATCCACTAACTTGCTTGTAAGTTCTGACCTATATCCACCTTTGTAGTTCCTGCATATTTCACAATGCTCAACCTAGCAACTATTCCTCATTTTGGCTTTAGTGTTGTCAAATACTTGGTACTATGTTATTACCTAAATTTCTATTTATGAACAGTTGCGAGAAGATTCACGGAAGGGTGTATACGTTGATAATCTTACTGAATATGAAGTTGAAACTGTGCATGATATTCTGAAACTCCTTTTTCAGGTAGATGTTAGATTAATATATCTTATACCTGTCTCTTGCTGTCAACGAAGCTCCACTTACATATAAGCTGTTCAAGTAAATCGACCTGTACCTTTTAATCTTGTAAACTTCTTGCCAGGGTGCTGCAAATAGGAGAGTGGCAGCAACAAACATGAACCACGAGAGTAGTCGTTCACATAGTGTGTTTACTTGTGTGATTGAAAGTAAATGGCAGAAAGATTCAACTACGAACTTACGGTTTGCAAGGTTGAACCTTGTAGACCTTGCTGGTTCAGAGAGGTAGCACATATATTTCTTAGATTTTTTTAAGGTGTGGTTTGATACAAGGTGTTATAACTTTCATATATCTCATTTCAAACAGGCAAAAAACATCTGGTGCTGAAGGTGAGCGCCTGAAGGAAGCTGCAAACATTAACAAATCCTTATCAACACTTGGGTATGTGATAATGAATTGATTTATTCATATCTTGTCTTAGGTACATGTTTCTTGTAGTTAGGCTGCATTTGTTTTCCAAATTATTGACTGAGACATTGATGAGTAGTTTTATCACTGTATTGCAGTCATGTAATAATGGTCCTTGCTGATTTGGCAAATGGGAAGCAAAGACATGTTCCTTATCGGGACTCAAGACTTACATTTCTCCTTCAAGTTAGACACTAGTTTGAATTACTTGATCTTTATTACTAGCTTTAAAGTATCGTTACAATTTAACACTTTTGATTCTCATAGGATTCCCTAGGTGGAAACTCAAAAACTATGATCATTGCAAATATTAGTCCTTCAGTCTGGTAATTTTTCCCGTTATGCCTTTTGCAATTATCTTCTGGCTAACATATCTTAGTGAGTGGTGCTTCTCCATTCTTAACTTAGTCTTATCCATGACTTACAGCTCCACAAATGAAACATTGAGCACCCTTAAATTTGCACAGCGTGCTAGACTTGTTCAAAACAATGTAAGTATTAAAAGTACTACAAAATACTAAGATGAAACCGTTAAAATATGGGTTGCTTCCTAGTATCTTCATTTTCTAATTCTTGTGTTCTCTTCAAACTTAAGGCTGTTGTTAACGAAGATACTTCGGGAGATGTAACTTCTTTACAACGTCAAATTCGCTTGTTAAAGGTTTGGAGCTAAAAGTTCAATGATTTTTCTAGTTACTTGTGAGAGAAAATGACATATTGAAATGTATTAGGAGGAGCTCTTAGTACTAAAGCGTCATAATGTCTCAAGATCTTTATCATTCTGTGAGGAAATTGAGGACTCTAAGGATGACGAATGTGACAGCATGGACGAGTTGCATGGTGATGAATCTTCCCACAGTGCAAAAGTTTCAGCAGAACAGGTAAGCTTCTATGGACAACATCTACTTGTGAGGAATAACTCAATTTCCGTGTGCATTAAGTCTACAATGTAGTCATTGGTCTTAACTAGTCTCAGTTAGTTGAAATAATCTGTTTTCTGTTCACTTTCTTCACTGCAATCAAATGTGCAGCACAAGTTTAGTTGCTAGATTGCCTCTGTAATACTTATCTGGGATAGTGGGTTTACATAATGATCTCAAATGCCACCAGTTTTCTCTTGCAGTTTACTTTGCACTGTAAACATAACATGGACATCTTTCTCAACTTTTGCAGTTGAAATCATTGGAGGCATTGTTAACTGGTGCATTGCGAAGAGAAAAAACGGCAGACACCACAATAAAACAGCTTGAGGCTGAAATTGAACAGCTCAACCTCTTGGTAACCTTCTAAGACCAGTATCAATTAGTGCAAATTGTGCAAATTTTTTTTAGAACATTCTTGCTCATGTAATGCAGTCTGCTTGCAAAATATGTTTTACGTAACATTTCCTGTTTATGCTGTTGGACAGGTTCGCCAAAGAGAAGAGGACACTCGCTGCTCTAAAATGATGCTTAAATTTCGGGAAGACAAGATTCACAGGATGGAGGCTCTTTTGGATGGTCAGCTGCCAACCGACTCATATTTACGGGAGGAAAGTAATACTCTGAAAGAAGAAATGCAGTTGTTTCGGGAAAGGGTTGATAGGAATCCTGAAGTGACTCGTTTTGCATTGGAAAACATTAGGCTCTTAGATCAACTTAGAAGGTAACACACACACACACTCATTAATGGTTTATACATGCCATTTTCGGAATTTCTAATACCACCATTTTACAGGTTCCAGTACTTCTATGAAGAAGGGGAAAGGGAACTCTTATTGACTGAAGTATCTGAGTTGCGCAGTCAGGTATCTGTGTAAGTTCAATATTGTGTCTTTGGTGGAGAGGTTAAGCATTTAAATAAGGAATGCCCACACTTTTTGCTTACAGCTTATGCAAGTATTTGATGGGAAGTACGAAGATCATCCTCCCAATCTGGACATGAATCCCCAGGTTGATTTAGTTCGCAAAATTTATTGTTCCAATAACCGACACATTTGTTTTGCATGTTGATAGAACTTCTTGGTGTTTCAGGAAGCTGAACATCTTCATTCTGCTGCTTCGAAAGATATTGAATCTTTGAATATAGAGGTAAACACTTCACTAATCACACAGAATATGAGTATACAGTTGATTCATATACCAGATAGTCTATGGAATAGTTCTATGGAATAGTTACTTTCTTATTTGACATTTTTCTTTACCATACATCTTCAGTTAAAGAGTACTTGTCAAGAGTTAGAGGACTGCAGGAACAAACTAAATTCTTGCTTAGAAACCAATGCAAGGCTGAGTAGGTAAATTTCAATTTAGTTTCAGATAAATTTAGATTTCCTATTATTATTTTTGCTATTTAACTAAACTACCTTCTTCTTTTTTATTCAGGGAACTGAGCAGTCTGCATACTGTATTAACTACCATCAAACCTGCAGGTCATGTTCAGCATGTCAGTGTTGAATCTGAGGATATGGTATGCAGAAATGAAGTCAATTTGATTTCTATTGCCATTATTCACATTCAATCAATTTTATATTGTGCGAAATTATGGATAACATATAAACAGTGCTTATACTAGACCTCAATATTCCTTGAATCTTATTTAGCACAAAATCTGCAACTCAAACTTATTTATAACCGTCCTCAGGAACTGTGTTTGGATTCGCCGCATTCTGGGCATCTTCCGTACTCGACGAATCATGATGAAGAAAATTTGAATTTACAACTGGAGTTGGATATATTGAAGACAATCCTTGGAGAAGAGAAGTCATCCCGAATTGAGGCAGAGGAAAGGGCTTTTCTAGCAGATAGCAAGCTGGAAGACGCAAACAAAAGGTTCCTGCATATCAGTAAACACAATGAAGACATAGAAAACGAATTGAAAGATACAAGATTTGTTATTGAAGCTCTTGAATCCCAGCAAATCTTATCACTCAATGAGCTGGAGGAGTTACGAGAGAGCAATAATAAGCTTGTGGAGCTTCTGAATAAAAAGGAGCAGAAGATCTTTGTCTTGACAAAACAGCTTGGAGTCCGTAGTGACAGGGATGAAGAATTACAATCTGCTAGTGGAATACGGAAGTACAGGAATCTAAAGCACCCCAAAAGCGAAGATTCCCCTTTGCAGGAGAAACTAAAGAGGATGCAGGATTCGTTGGAAAAGGCCCGGAATCTTAATTCACGATTCCTAAATGACGAGGCATCTCAAACATCTCTTGAGCAAGAAAAGGATGAAGTCCGTAGACAAGTCGAAGTTGAGACAACTGAAGTGATTGTATGTTTGCAGGAGGAGCTGACAACACTTCAACAACAGATTGACGACAGCACAAAAAATGAGTTGCTGGCTAAAGAGAACCTAATGACTCTGGAAATTGATATAGAAGAGCTGAACAAGAAGCTCACTTTGGTCACTGAAGAAAATGAAAGGCTGAGTGAAATGCTTGAAAGGAAGGAGCAGAGTATTAGATCACTATCAGAAGATTGGGGAAGATTAGCATATGAAATTGCAGAAGTTCTTGATGATGGAAATATAGCTCTTGAGGATGCTTCTGATCAGGCCTGTTCCATATCCGATTCCTTTCCTGATAGCAATTGGGTAACAGAGAAGGTTGGAAAGATGATTAGGAGCATATCTGAGAAGGATTTGTTAATTGAGGAACTTCAGAAGTGTATGGAAGATGCTCAAAGTCTAAAGTGTGATCTGGAGTGGAAGTTGAGGTCCCTAAGAGGATCCACATTAGCTATATCAGAGGCACAACGTCTGGAAAGCTGTGATAAGGAAAGACATATTCTTCAATTGACCTCACAGATTGCTGAAAAAATGTCTATTATAACTGAATTGGAGAATAGTCAGATGCTAATTCAAGTTGAAGCAGAGAAGCAGATTCAAGCTTTAGAAGCTCAACTAGAGCAGTCTCAAGAGCAGAATGCTTATCTATTAAAACAAATAGAGCAATCTAAGGAGCAAGCCCAAGCTTTAGGACAACAACTGAAAGCAGTACAAGAAAGTGTCATTTTTCCTGGAGATGATATTTTAGAAGGAAAGATGAAACTTAATACATCACATGCTTATATGAATGAGTGTGTTGACGAGGTTGGCTGTGCCACAGAAGAATATGTTGGAAGTGCTGCTTGCGGCTCTGAGCACCGGGTAAGCTAATGCTCTTATTTGGTAAACAAGATGAACATGTGAACCTCACTGGTGTCCACTTGTCAGTAAGTTCTTGACATTTATTTGTAGAAACATGTTCTATTATTTTGATTAATCTGAGGTTTTTTGCAATTTTAGAATCTTAATCCCCATTGAATATGCAGATTGGTGTTGACTTAAATAAAGAAACCGTCAATGATAAACAATTTCATACTCAATGTGAATCAAGTGGTAGCGTATGTAACGCAGTGGCCAGGAAGGGGAGTAATTTCAAGCGAGGAGTGTTATCAGAAGATATCTTGAATAGAGAGCCAGCAATTTTCCTCCTGAGGGGGGAACTAGAGTCAGCACTTGACAGCCTAAAGGGAGTACAGGCTCAGATGGTCAAACTACAAGATGAAAAAGAGGAACTTAAATTACAGAGCCAGAAAAACATTGAAAATATGACAGTTGAATGTGCTCGATTGAAGTTGGAGATAATTGATAAAGAAGAGCAATGCCAGCTAAGATTGTTGGAGTTGGAAGCAAAATTGGAAGCAATTAAGGGTGATACAATGGCATCTAATGTATGTTGGCACAAAGTAAAACAGGTATGCGTATCAATCCTATGATAGTGATATTGAAGAGTTGCATTCTTACAGGGATGTACTTCCTTGGCTAATGTTCATTTTCAAACTTGCATATCCTTAACTAAATTTGACATGCGAGGTTAACTATTAGTATTAGAAAGTCTAAGCTACAGAAGGTTGGTCAAAGTAAAATTAAAATGTACCTTTTCAAATGATCTGGACTCTGGGCCTTTTTCTTTGTTCTTTAACTAAAATACTTGTTTAAACTTTTTCAGTTTAATAATGACAATGCCAAAGTATCAGAATAGATACGTTGTTAGTTTTGTTTATAATTCCTATTAGTATTTACATACAACAATAGTTTTCTTGAAGTTCAAAGAAACGATAAATTCATAATATTTTTGTTGATGCCTTAGAATCATACAACCTTGTTTTTGTACAAGCACACCCTTGGGCCTGTTGAAAACTTGCAAGATATGTTAGGATACTTTTAGTCAAATTATTAACATGTTATGAAATGTTAGATTACCTCATGGATATGGCCACTGCATATTTGTTATGCATGACATAAAGACACGTGATTCATTTGTTCTATGGACATACTTAAATATCCGCTCATGGGTTCATTATCCGTTCAGATGTACTTTTATTCTGTTACTTTTGTGTACAGTGGTTTGTTGTCTAAGACCTGCATCCGTATCTCCATTATTTTCTTGTACTGTGTTACTTTCCTCTAACTTATCCTATGTGTACTTAAAGATCCTGTAATATTTTTAGGGACTCGAGCTGGAGATCAGTGATGCAAAGGCGATTGCAGCTCAAAAAACAATTGAGGCGTCATTTCTCTTAACTAAATTCCAGGAAGCTCAAGAAACTATGCAGGATGCTGATATGACATTCAATGAACTGATGATGGCAAATGAAATTGCAAAACATGAGGTAGAAAGACATAAGAAATCTGAAACCAAGCTACGTCTTGAGAACAGCCGTTTAACTGGTGAGCTGCATGCTTTGCAATCTTGCCTCGACGAAAGGGGGCAAGAATATGGGTCTTTGGAGAATAATTTCCAATTGAACCTTATGGAAACAAGAAGTTTAATTTCAGAATTGGAGGATGCCTTCAGGCTTGTACAGAGCAGTTTCACAGAAAAATTCAAGTTGATAACTGACGATCTACATGAGGTAAAGTCTCAGTTGCATCAGCATGTACAGTTAGAAAGGGATTCATTAGAAGAAATATGGTCAGAGATAATTGGGAAGGATTGTGCTGTTTCTGTGTCATACATTTGCCACAAGGAAATTCTGTTGGAGATAATTACTGACTTGACTGCAGAGAATGGTGTCCTCTACAGTTTGCTGTGTGAATCAAATTCAGTAGTTGCAGACTTGAGAGAACAAAATCTTAAAGCAAAAAAAGAAGTTGAGACGTGTAACATTCTGAAGGAGAAGCTTTTGGTTGACATTACTAGTAGTTCTAGTCGCATTGCCAAGAAAGAAGATGAAGCTACTGAGTTCAAAGCAAGGTTAAACTCTTTCGAAGAGAAAATAATGCGTTTACAATTGCAAGAGGAATCCATGCTGGATAGGTCACGTTCAATGGCCAGTGAGCTTGCTCTTATGATGAAAGATTTGGATGCAAGTAACAGAAATACCTCAATTGCAATTTCAGAACAGGAGAAAATCCAAAAGGAAAATGAAGAGCTTCATGATCTACTGGAGAAGAAAACAAAGTTGCTAAGTGAGGCTAACTTTATCAATATTACATTGACAGGCTTTCTTTATGAAGATTTAAATATGCTTGTGTTTGATTCTCGTCTTGATTCTTCTAAGAAATTCAATGACATAACTGTCTGCCGTATGACAGTAGATAAGGTTTCTGATCTCTGCAAGTCTTCAAGATCTCAAATTGAGTCTGTTATGATAAATATGTTCGCTAATGACTTTGAGTTACTTGTAATGGCATCCGAAATGGAGCAGAAGTCAATGGAATTAAATCTGATGGCGTTGCAGAAACTTGGACTAGAGAGTCAAATTGATGCTCTTAGAGAAGTGATTGACAAAATAAACAAGGAATCTATTATAAACAAATTAGATATGGAGTTGAAAAATGATGAAGCGAATTCCTTGCTTGTTGAAAATGAAAAGATTAACAATGAGTTAGTGGTGTTAACGGAAGCCAATCTTAGAGCTGCAGAAGATCTGCAAGAGGCAAAAATGGCTTTTGCCTCTTCTCATGAACATGCAAGCGTCATAAATGAGGAAAATCACAAGTTACAGGATATGATAAGCTCTTGTGAAGCTTGCATTGCCAGACTACAGACAGAGATCAATAGGAAGTGTGCAGAACAAGATGTCATTTTGAAGGAGTTTGAATCAACTAATGAGGTCAATGAAATTCAAAGACAAAGAATAGACTCTGTGGAGATGGAGAATGACTCTTTGAGAAATGAACTCGTGGCACTTAAGAGTAAGACAGACAATGAACTTGTCATACTTGGTTCCAAGATTAGGCACTGCTGTGATCTAGCCATCACATTAAATTCAATTATTGACAGAGTGATCCATATTACAGATGGTGAGTTTATTTTCCTGATTGATAGAATGTATCAAGAAATTTGTAATTACAAAGATAAGACATCTAAGTTTGTTGATGAGTTAGAACTCTTAGAGTTGTCTATTAAAGAGTTAAACTCTCATAATTCATCTCTCCAGTCTGATATTATGCACAAAGATGAGGTATCAAGAGGTTTGTCATCTGATCTCAGTTTATTGAAGGAATCAGCATCCATTGCAAAAGATCAAAATGATAAACTGGCTGTTATCTTGGAGTCTGTAGAACTGGAACTTCTAGCAAAATCATGTGAACTTGATGAGGCTGTTGCTTCCAGAGGACTACTTGAAACTCAATTGCTGGAGAAAAATCTTAGAATCGATGAACTTGAGTTCAAGATTTCTGAAATAAACAATGCACTGAAACTGGTCTCTGCTGAAAACCTAGAGTTGATAGCTCATACAGAAAACATCTTAGATACAAGAAATGCCATTGAAAAAGAGCTAACAGAAAAGAACATGGTTACGGAAAGATTGGAAAATGAGGTCCTTGACATGGGAAGTTTAATTGGCCAGAAGAACCACCATCTTAAGGATTTGCAGAGTGATTTGACCAAACTTACGGATGAAAGAGATCAATTGGATTCTGAGGTGCATTTTTTAAGAAAGCAGATGGAAATGGTACAAGCTCTTGCTGAGGAACAAGAAGCTATTGCTACGGAAGCTCGACAGGTGGCTAGAACTTAGTGACTTGTGCTTTATCTCTTTTTTTTTCCTCTTCCCTTTATGTCTATGTTGTTATTTTACTTGCATTTCTGTTTTGCAGATAGCAGAGGAAAGAAAGACCTATGCTGCTGATTTAGAAGAGGAGAACAAGCTTTTGGAGAGATCTGTTGAGGAGCTTGAATGTACTGTAAATGTATTGGAAAATAAGGTACAAGTGACTCAACTGTATTTTTACATTGTTTGGCAAGTTTAGCTCTTTTGTTTAATCCTCTACTCCCAGCTGAGACTTTGTTGGTTTCCAATTTCCAAGGTAGAGCTCATTAAAGAAGAAGCTGAAGGACTGCGCTTGCAAAGAGAAGAATCTGAAATGGAGCTTGAGGCAGTGAGACATCAGATTTTGATGATACCTGCCTCAGGTAGCACCTGGGATGTTAAGGGAGGAAGGAATCTTGACATGGCAAGGTTCGATTACCTCTTGAATAATATTTACAACAGATCGAATTTGGATTGCGCAAAATGCAAGCTCTTTTATCTCTTCAGGTACCTTAAAGAGAAAGTGACTGAGCTCCAAGAGGTTCAAGAACACATACAGATCCTTCAAAAGGACAAGGATGCAGAGGTTTGTATCATGTTATTTGTCTCCTAGTTTTATGTAACTATAAAATGGGGTTTATTCTTCAAAAATAAGGATATCTCCCTTAGTTGCTACTTGCACTTTACAAATTTGGTGCCTTCCGTTCCTTAGAACGTTCTCAATCATCCCTCTATTCCCTGTAGGTGTCCTTTAGCATGGTGACAACGCCTAATGTCTGCATCTTGGAGGATGCAAATTTGTTTGAGTTGTGGAAAAAACCTCTGTTGGAATCGGGGGAGGGTGATAGGGGTTTTAAGGTTACTAATATATAATGTGTCCTGGAATCCTGCACTAGTGGGAACCTCATGGCCCCAGGATGTCCTTTTTTTTTATTATGCTCACTATATTGTTTTAGGTTGTACTTTGCGACAACTCTTTATTATTATGAATGGTCTTAAATAGTCATGCAACATTTCATTAAAGGTTTAGTATTTTCATGTCAGAAGTGGAGCTGAAAGTGAAACTAATGCGAAAGATTTTCCAGCCTGGTTCAAATTTGTGTAAAACAACTAGTTTATTTACAGAATGTCATGTAATGACGTGGGTTCTATGTTTTTCATCTTATTTGAACATTCTTTGCATCGCTAGCTTATCCTTCTGTCGGGTTGGCTAATTACTCGCACAGGCTGTGCTACCTTCTTTAAGTTCCATCATCAACATCATCATCCAAGCAATCTCCCATCAGGATGGGTCGGCTATGGAGCATGATAAAGAATTCTCCTATCAGGATGGGTTGCAGACATGCCGTCCTGATGTCAACCTTCTCTCTAGCAAATTCCTATCCAGAGCAAAACAGGGCCTTGCCATGAATTAGAAGCCTATTTGAGGATAGGCAGACCTATCATTTTGCAGCTTAAGCACATGCAGCCACATAGCACCTTTCATGTTCCCTTAACTAAGAGTCCGGACAAAGAGATAAGATGATATGATTTATAATATTGAATTGCATTCCTCTCTATGTTCCTCTCTATGGGCCGTTAATCCAGAGGTGCATTGTTTATGATACAAAAAGAAAGCTGAGGGGTGGAACTCTATGGGGGTGTGTTATGCATAAGATTATAGCTTTGTGCCTATATGGAGCTTTTCTTTTATACTATAAAGTTTACCAAATTGTTCTCTCAATTTAGTGTTATACTGAATCTTGCGGTCCATTTTGTCTAGTTCTGCTAATTTTGACTGAATCAATGATATCAGTAGTTCCTCTAAGACCTGGTTCTTTCCGTACCTCTTCTTTTTTCCTTAGAGCAGACTTCACTTACATTTCTACATTGTTTTCAGCATCTCTGGTTATAAAACCAAATCCAGAGGCCAACCTCATCCTTTCTGTTATTTTCGGATGAACTTAGTTTTATGTTCAAGTTAGTTTCTGTATGGCTCAAGATGTGTATAGAGATCCATTGGTCTAAAAAAATGGAGAGCTAAATGACTAACATTAGGCACAAATGTTGATCATACACCATATGTCAATTGAAGCCTTCATTGTTATTCTCTTTCACTCTAATAACTCTTTTTACCATATAGATTGCCCAGTGTAAAGAACACATATTGGAACTTAACATGCATGCAGAGGCACAAGCGAGAGAGTACAAACTAAAGGTATACCATACTATATTTTGTCACATTTTCAAGTAATTAACTGTGTTATTTTTTTATGTTTGATTGTGCCTGTCCCACAAAAGCAATACCCATTGCTTAATTATATGAACATGGACCTGATTAATAGTTATCTCTGCCAGTTTAAGGAATTGGAGGCCATGGGACAGCAAGTCAAAGTTGACACAACATCCTCTAATTCTACAAATCTAGCAACAGTGAAGTCAGAAAAAGGTGTAGCAAAATCTAGGGGTTCTGGTTCACCATTTAAATGTATTGGCTTAGGATTGGTGCAGCAAATGAGTTCTGAGAAAGACGAGGACCTGACTGCAGCAAAGTGCCGCATACAAGAGCTTGAAGCCTTAGCTGCAACTCGACAAAAAGAAGTAAACTATCTTTTATTTCGTTCACCAATTTGTGACGGCTTGCATGTTTATAAGAAAGTGTTTAACCAATCACTGCCTTCCCTAGGTATTCATGTTGAACACCCGCTTAGCAGCAGCAGAGAGCATGACTCATGATGTAATTCGTGATTTGCTTGGGATTAAGATGGATATGACAAACTGTGCAGTGAGATCACTTTTTCTTAATCCATTATCTACAATTTTCAAATTTTATTGTGGAAGATTACATTATAAATAAATTATCAATATATGATCTCATGTTTATTTTTGGTATTTATAAGCTAAAACCCCAAGTTACATTTATAGATGTTTTAGTAAAGTATGTTCTCTTTATTTCTCTACTATTTGAAACTATTTTAGCAACATATTTTTCTTTCAAATTCTACACAGTTTATTAATAATATTCACACACTTATGTTATCTTCACCTTCTCTGAAGTCATTTTTCAACCTTCATCAAGCTCAACATATCAATGAGAATGCTCCATGTGATGACCAACAATACCGAGAAAAGGTTAGTTACCTTGACACACTGTTGATACTGAAGGATTCTTCTTCTTACCAGTTTAACTGGAGAATTTGTATATACCTTACAGGATCAAGAGCTAACCAAGCTGAATAAACAGCTCAATCAATTTGTTGAAGAAAGAGAAAGGTGAGAGTCTAGTATTCCCATGTGCTTTTTTGCACACGATATAGCTAAGTTACTTTTATTTGATTTTGCAGTTGGCTTGATCAGATAAATCAAAGACATACAGAAATGGTAGCTGCACAAATTGAGTTGGAAAAGCTTCGTCAGCGGGAGCAGTTTCTTACCACAGAAAATGAAATGCTAAAGGTTTGAAAGAGATCCTTAGATCATTATTTGTTATTTTCCTTCATGTCAAGTTTTCTTCCCTGTTTTGTTTCACTTTAAATTGCCTTCCCCTGTTATCTCAATGTTGACAAATATTTTGTAGGTTGCTAATTCAAAAAACAAAAAGTTGATCATGGAACTTGAAGATGAAGTAAAGAAGCTCTCTGATCAGCAGAATCTGCAGCAACGCATTCATCACCATGCTAAAATCAAGGCAGGATACACTTACGAAACCTGCATTATGTCCAATATATTCTAACAGCTATGGGAAACTTTCAAGATTCTTTCTGATATCCTAGATTGCGAATTGCACTTCTTTATTCTTTTGACCCTATTGAACTACATTGTGAAGATGATGAACTACCACCCACTTTTTTTCCACTATAAAACCTAAGCAAAGAGGCATGTGCCAGGAAGAATATAGAAATTGAAATAGAAAATTAACAGCTTATCTTTAGATGAATAGAAAATTTCAAAATAAGACAATTTCTAGTAAACATTACATGGATATTAATATTGAATAGCTATGTGACAGGAAGAAAATAGTTTCTTGAGAGTTCAAAATGGTGACCTGAACAAGAAGTTAAAGATATCGGATGCAGCTCTTTCACGTGTGAAAGAAGAGCTTGCTCGTTATAGAGCAGCTAGTGGGAAGAAGCAGTATGTTGACATTGATGAAGAGGAGCTGTTGAGGAGGAAATTAGATGTGGGTAACTTTTTGTTATATTATAGTGTTATACTGGCAGAAACAAGTCGTGCATGCTTTCTAATTTGGCATTGGCTGGCTTTACGTTTAACAGGATAGTGAAGAAGAAAGAAACCAGCTTGCTGAGCGGCTTCTGAGCTTGTGTACAAACATCTTAAAGGTAGTTGAAGATGTCTTCTTCTATACATTTTACTATTTTAGTTTCCTTTACTGGTAGTGTTCTCTATGTGGAGGTTATAATGATTTCTCTGTGTTCAGTGGGTTGGGCCAACCTAGCCGGGTTTGACCGGTTCGGTCAGAAATAGCTCGGTCAAAAATATCCGGTTTGGACCGGGCTTTGTGCAAATATCCAAACCCAACCTTGACCCATCGTCTTGGTAGAAGTGGTCCGGGCTAGGTCAGGGTCGGCCCGCTGGCCCATCTATTTCCTAAAAAAATTTGAATTGAAAATTATGTACAATTTTAAAATGGTATATATATATATATATATATATATATATATATATATATATATATTCTTTTTGGTTGAGCAAATGAGATTAAAGCCATTAGATGTATCTTAATTTAATAGGAATGTTAGGATGTGTTGTGAGACCGGCCTCATTGCACAATTCCTCTCCCCAACCGTTAGATTGCACGGGGGTATGTGCATGCACACATCCCCATGCAATCTAATGGTTGGCATGGAAGGTGCACGGTGAGGCCGATACATACAATAATTTTTCGAGTTGTGTGGTGTTTAGTAGCATATTCCAATTAATTTGAACCTGACAGACTGGATACATCTTCTTCAATGGTTCACAAATCTCTTGGAGAGACTCCTATACCTACACATAGTGGATTATCCTCTCAATCTACACCGAGACACCCAGAACTTGTTACCCTTCTTCGGTAACACTTTCTCCTCTCTGATCATCCTTTCGATCTCCTATCCGTCCCTCATCCCGCATAAATTAATTGCTCTGTGCTTCAACTACGTCCACATCGCCCTCCCCAACCACTTCGCTGCATCTCAGACTACACCCTCAGACCTTCTTATTCCCTCTCGACGTTACAGCTAGGGTTGAGCATTATTCAGTACAATTCAGTTTTAGGTTATTCGGTTCGGTTGGAACCGAATTAACTGAATGCTCACCCCTAGTCACAGCTACATAATCCTCCATAACTTGCACCGCTCTTCCGAATAAAACTTTGATACAGATGAATGTATCAAAGTTTTGATACAGCCAAGTATTCTGATCAGGTTGCATTGGGAGGCAAGCCTACACTGGATAGGAAGAGACAAGAAAATGACTCCATAGTCGTGAGCCACAATTCCTCCGTACGCTTATGGAGAACTTCCATCATCTTTTCTCTTAGGGCTTTTACCCCATGGGTCAGGACAATGGGTTACCTCATGTCCGATACATTTGCAAGCTGAGCAAATAGGAGGAATCCACTCGTACGTTACAGGAATAGCGTGATGACCCTTTGGAAGGCAAACTGGCACTTCCTGTGGCAATGGTCGTGCTGCCAAAACTTCTAATAGGATTCGGACAAAAGCTAATCTTTTGCAAAATGTCATAGGGACGTCCATTTTGATTGGAATTCCTATGACGCTAGTTAATTTGTCGATGGATGAATCATTCGACAGGGTCATAGAAAGCTTCGATAACTGTACCCGAATAGGTACTGCAATGAGAAGGTCCCTCTCTATGGAGAAATGAGGGTTTCATCTCTTGATTAACTAATCGGGCATCGAACATCCATGGGTCGCGGAGAGTATAGGTCTTTTGAATTCGCATCGTTCTGCAAAAAAAATAGAATTGTCAATGAGACAACTGCTTCGTATTCTTCTCAATCAAATGTAGTAGCTGAAAGGAAGAACAAGACGTTGACAGAGATGATGAACTCAATACTGTTGACTAACGGTCTTCCAAACTACTTCTGGGGAGAAGCTGTGCTGACGGCTACGTTCATTCTGAACAGAGTGCTACACGCAACTTCCAATGTTACTCCTCAGGAACTCTGGTTCAGAGTCAGACCCAACTTGAACGTTATCCGAGTGTGGGGGTGTCTGGAAGGAAGAACATGACGTTGACAGAGATGATAAACTCAATACTGTTGACTACGGGTCTTCCAAACTACTTTTGGGGAAAAGTTGTGCTGACGGCTACGTTCATTCGGAACAGAGTCCCATACGCAATTTCTGATGTCACTCCACAGGAACTCTAGTTCAGAGTCAGACCCAACTTGAACGCCATTCGAGTGTGGGGGTGTCTGACGTCTGTCAAGCTTCCGGAATTAAATATTCAGAAGCTAGAATCGAGGACTACGAAGACAATCTTTCAGGGTGATGCTGAGAAGAGTAATGCTCGGAGAATTCTTGATATCGAATTAAATCATATCATTGAATCTCGCGACGCATAACTCCTCGAAGATAAATTTGCAAGGTACAAGAACATTGTTATCGCGGATATTTCGGAAAACAGTGTGGGTGCGCAGGAGGTTGAAGCTTCCAACGAAGATGTAGTCCAAGAAGAAGTTGTCATCCCAACGACAACGATCGAACCAGAACTCGCAATGCCGGTGTCTAAGCGAGTGAGGAGAGTGAAGGACTTCGAAGAAGATTTCGTCACCTATCATGTGGAAGCAGATCCGCTTACCTATGATGAGGCGATGAAGACCAGAGATGTTGTCTTCTGGAGGAAGGCTATAAATAATGAGTATGACTCAATAACCTCCAACCGCACTTGGGTGTTGGTCAATTTGCCTGAAGGAGCTAAACTAATCAGATGCTTATCAGATCTTCAAGTCGATGAAGATGAATGCAGACAGAACAGTGAAGTTCTTTGGCACCTCGATGAGGGTGTCATAGATCAGGATGATAATTGTCGTAGTTGCTATTCACAAGCTGATTATTTATCAGTTGATGGGAAGATAGCAAGTCTTGGATGAAGACATACATGAGAGATTCATGGACAACAGTCAGAACTATTGTCAGTCAGGTTTGAAGACAGTTTGCGAGTTGTTGTTATCTCGATACGACCTGAAACAATTCACAGGATGTGGCAACATGAGTTTAACAAGTCATCTAGTCAAAGTTGTCGCAGGATCAGTGAGACGGACAAGTGTGTACACGAAGTTCGCTGATAATGAAGGAGTCATCTTTTGTATCTATGTGGACGACTTGCTAGTCCTAGTTGTGGACACAGAAGTGTCACTTCATTTTTGTCCAAACTCAGGATATGGGATTGCGGATGTCATCCTGAGGATATAAGATAATCCGGATGCCAGGTGGACTTGCTTAGTCACAAGCTCTCAGCATGAAATGTTGATCACACGCTTTGGGTATCAGGGACGATACTCCTCAAGTGTGACATGAATATGAAGCCAAATCCAAGAAAAAGCGTCAAACAGTTGATGTATCGAGCATCATCAGGTGAATGATTCAAGCTGCGTGTACCACCAGGCCTGACATAGCTTTTGCCGTAGGGATGCTGAGTCAGTTCACAAGCAGTATATGTGTTGAACACTGAAGCTGCGAAGAGAGTCGTCAGAATTCTCAGGAGAACTCAGTAGTATATCATGTACTACAACAATTATCCAGATACGAAGGAAGGCTTCGGTGATGCAAGTTAGTGCTCAGAAAAGAAGAGTGAAAGATCCACAGGAGGACGTGACTTACTGTCAGAGTTCTCTACGGGTGGTGTTGCTATATTGTGGAAGTCGAAGCAGCAGCCTTTACTGTCAGAGTTCTTTCACTAAAGCTCTCAGATGATCTTCCTATGGTTAGTACACAGATTCGGGTGCTATCACATACTGTGAAAACCAGGAAGCTGCAGCAGTGGCATCTGTTCATCTCTTCAACGGTTTGAAGAGAACTATATAGATAGAACACAAGACACTGAATGAGTACAGATTGTGTGGATCATTACAGTGCTTTAATGATCAGAGTCAGATAAATATGACGGATTCGTTCATGATAGGCCTTAAGGGCCAGTACAGGACACTTAATGAGCGCATCTAGCGTAGATCATTACAGTATTTGATGATCGGAGCCAGGAGAGTCTGGCAGGTTCGTTCATGTAAAGCCTCCATCGCCAGCTGATCCCAAGAACTATAAAGGAGGGTAGTACTCCATGTTACAGTGGCGTGACACCACACGGGGGAGTGAACCTCGGCTTTGGGTCATGTCACAGTGACGTAACAATGCATATATTCAATGACACAACATATATGGACTTGGAGTACCTCTGATATTGCGTCTTTATAATCCTACCATTTAGTTGTATGTTATTAGTTCAAAGAGAAATCTACTAGACATCTAGCTATTGGTTCAAGGGAGGACCATTGACTGGGAGAATATCAGGAACAGTGGGTAGTCTTTTGAGACATTGATGGGATTACGGACCCAGAACCACTGTTGTCTACTAATTCTTCTTTTGGGTAGAACAAGTCCTGTGGAAGGATAGCTTAGATGCCTTAATGAGTTCTCAGGCATTTTGAATGTCTGGTGTGCTTAGCAGGAAGCACGGTAGTGCAGCGCTACAAAAGAGCGTAAGGTCTTCGTGCTACAGTGGATGACATCACCAAGAGGTTCCTCGGTAAGGGTAATGCCTCGGCTTCGCGAGCCATGTCACAGCGGCGTAGCACCGCACATGGACATGTAGCCTAATGCTGTAGAATGAAGAGTGTAGGCTGTACTACAAAGGTGTCCTCATGTTACAGTGGTGTGACACCACAGAGGTAAAAGATGTAAATCCTCGGCTACGCGAGCCGTCACAGCGGTGTAACACCGCAAGGAAGCGCAAGGCTTCATGCTTAGTAGTTTGACACTACAAAGAGGTTGGGACCTCATGCTACAGTGGTGGTATGACATCACGATGACGTTTAGCCTCGGCTCTAGGCCATGTCATAGCGGAGTAGCACCGCAAGGAAGCTCGAGGCTTCATGCCAAGGACTCTTTAAAAGAACTCACCTAGAGTGTATGGAAAGAGTTATAGGCCGTCTCTTGAGGAAAAACTTGAAGACTCCCAAAAACCGAAACCAGACGTGCACATGGCCTTTAATGTGCAACCGGAAGCACAGCTGATGTCATTGTGTGAGTAGAAAGAATTGCAGCTATGGTGCAGAATTCAAGGCTTAGTCCATTCTTGTATCATACTGTTGTTCGACCCATGCGGGAAGATTCAAGTCGAAGCGACATCTATCCTAATGTATGATGGACAGTCACTGTGGGGAACGCTCAACCCATATATATTGAGATATGTGGAAGATTGTTGGTATTTTTTTCTTTGGACCAGTAACGATAGTCCTACATTGGCTACACCACCAAGTAGCTATCTCAATATAATACTTTGTATGAGTTGAGGTATGCACATGGGGTGTGGTGGGGCACATGAGTGCCATGTAGGAGTATTTTTCTAGGAGAAAAAATGATTAACTCCTCATGAAAGCATTTATGCTTTTTGTCATGCTCTTGGAATTATTTTCATAGGAGTTAAGCCCCAAAGAAACTTAGCGACTCGAACTCAGGCGTAAAGTGGCGCTTTGCTGGCGCACTTTGCACTTAGCCCGTCAGTATTGTCACAAAGCACTTGTGCCATGTTGTTGCGCTCGTGGTCTCGTTTTATGTGAAAGTTTTATTCTCGGGTTGTATGCGCGTGTTGAATGAGCGGGCGCTGAACGAACACTGGACGAGCGCTGAGCGGGCTATGCATTGGGCTGCGATTGTGGGATATCAATTTTGTATATTGGCTTTTTAGTGTCACATCGGAAAGAAGAGGAGGATGGGCTTCCATCATTCCCTATATAAAGAGCCATCTAGCTTCCTTTTGAGACAGACCAAAAAGTTGAGAAAGAAGGTAGTTTTCGTTTTATTATAAGTCTGTTCTGTCCGTCTGCATCTGCGATTGAAAGGAAGAACGAAAAGTTTGGTTAATTCTGATTCTTTTGTAATCTTGAGAGCAAGTTGTAATCAGAATCCTTATATAGTTCTCCGTGGAAATCGAGAATAGTCAGCGTGAAAACTTTTGTGTGAACCTCTGATTTCGACCACGCGTTCTTCCATGTTTGATTAAGTCTCGGGACTAACATATATATAATGATTATATGGCACTTGCAGGCAGCTGGATTATCTCAGGCTTCATACAGTGTGAGCCCCTCCACAGCAGAAGAAGCACTATATCAGCTCAAGGCTCGAACAAATTCACTGGAGCGAGAAGTGCAAGATCTCAAACTAAAGGTGATTGTTTCTTTTCGCATAGTAATCACACAACTGCGAATTAACTATGACCTGTTAGCCTCACTTTAGTAGGTATTTTTGGGTGCAGATTGTGATAGCATCTTTCTTGATCCTTTTCAGTCAGCTTGATTTTGAGAAGTGAAAAGACACTCCATTGACAATTAGATTTGCTTATTTTGCAGTGCAAATTATTTTGTGAAAGGATCCACCTGGCTGAGATCAAGAAGCATATCTCCTCTCCAATGTCAGAGAACTGCTTATCACCCGTATCTCGAGGTTCTCATACGTATCAATATGAAGCAGTTGAGACTGAGAGAGAGGATGAAAGAAGAGTGATTTGTTAGCATAAGGTTGACAAGTCGGATATTCCATAGGTTCATGTTGTATAGGAAGATTAACTGATCAATTTTGTACTTTATCCTTTTAGCACTTCTATTCTTTCTTGTATATGTATCAAGCCAATATGACTCGTTCCTTTGTAGAAAAGTATACTTGGACTTCCTTGTGACAATAGCGAAACTCAAAGTAGTGAATGGAATGAAGGTTAAAAGTTAAAATTTATGTATATGGAGACGGTTATCTACTTAATATGAAGGAAAGTATTTTTTATGTGACCTGTTCTGATTGTGGATAAATAGTGTAGATTTATATTGTCGTTTTAAATGATACAAATGTAGTGTCCATCCATTAATTAGAGCGTTAAGGAATAATATAAGCTCACTATAGCTGGGAAACAGGGTTTGAAAAAGGAAGTATAACATTAAAATGCAAAATGTTGATCAATAATAAGCTTTACTGATGCTAAAAATGCAGTAACCAACCATTAGAGTGATGAGAAATAGCACCTCAGGAAGCTGAGAAACATAGCTTTAATGAGGCTAATTAGCTTTTCCTGGAAGCTTGGAAAAGGAGTCCCACCAAGAGTAATGCTATCCAAATTTTTCTAAACCATTCATTCTTATGTGATAGCTGACATAACAAATTTTAACCAAAAACATTAATTATCCAACTTTTTTAATGTTAATTTTAATTTTAACGTTAATTTTAAAAAAAAAAAAATGTGGATAATTAATTTTTTGGATTAAAATTTGCTATATCAACTGTCATGTTAGATATCACATAGTGCTATTTACACGCCACATCAACTGCCACATAAGAAGGAAAAGTTTGGAGAGATAATTTGGAAATGCAAATAACATTACTCAAAAGGAAAAAAGCATCTTCTCGTGCATATTATCTTCAATAACTAATGTATAGACAAATATATATATATATTCGGATCGGGACTCCTTTTTGAGAGTCCCGCAATACTTAACCATTGGATCGACGCGAGTCCCACGCGGACCCCTAATCCGATGGTGCAAGGGGGAGTAGAACTTCAGCGGAATTCCGGAGGCGGATATCTTGATCCTCCTCCATATATATATATATATATATATATATATATATATATATATATATATATATATATATATGTATATCCGGATCAAGAGTCCCGCTTATAAAGTCTCCAAAAAGCTCCGTCAATGTGGTCCGTTGGATGGTGCTTTAAGTCATCTAATTTTGACCATTGATCAAAACAACGGTCAAGATTAGATAACTTAAAGACGATCCAACGGCTAAAAATGACAGAACTTTTTAGAGACTTTATAAGCGGAGCTCTTGATCCGTGTGTGTGTGTGTGTGTATATATATTCTCGGTGTTTATACATCATTCTTGAATTGACATACAGAAGAGGAACGCATTCTTACAAAGAGAACAACTAGGATATTGGCACCATTCTTCTGATAGTATCAGAATGAAGAGGGTTAAACATGATTTCACTGATCACAACTGTTAGCTACATTTACTGCGAGAAACCACAATGGAACTATTAGGAAATCTGTCCACTTGTTCTTTCAATAATAAGACCATGTTAATACATCAAATCCTCTAGTTACATATTGCTGTGAGATGCCAAGCCACAATGGAACTTATGGAAGTCTTCAGTAATTAAACCAAGCCATGTTGATGGTATCAACGTTGCAGCTTAATGAAACTCTCGTCTTCAAAAAGCTATACAAATTCCATACATCTATCACTTTACAACTTGTCATTGCAACTGCCTTTAGGATCTGCATTCTTGACAATCCAGGGGTGCTCTAGGATCCTCAGAAAAGAGAGTCGTTTCGACGAATCCTTGACCAGGAGCTACAATTATGAAGCAAATGTATCGGACTAATTCAAAGACATTGATACATTGTCAACCAACCAGCTAAAAATGTGCATACTTCTTACCTTATTAATGAGATCCTTTGCTTCATCTGATATACGAGGCGAGGGAGGAAATTTCAGGTCAACCTTGAGTATCCTAATTCATTATTTTCGCTTTGTTTAGTTTGTGGAAAAAAAATCGTAGAGTAGCAGTGAATTATATATTTATATTTTCTTTCTCTGATCCTTGGTACCTTCGGAATGTATCATACTGGTCTTCAGCTTCAAATGGTGGAACACCATAAAGGAACTCGTAGCAAAGAATACCAAGAGTCCAATTATCTACATTATGGTCATGTTCTCTTTTCTCGACCATTTCTGGTGCAAGGTAATCTATAGTACCGCACATGGTATGCCTCTTTGCACTGGACTGCACGGCCCATCCAAAATCTGCAATTTTCAGCCGACCCTGCAATATAGCAATATGTTATTGCATTTCTAGGTTTGCTACATACTCATGGGATAATGTTCACGTTTAGGAAACATGCACACTACAAAATTGTTAATGGCCATGTCGGGCAAGTATCGAACAACACGTCACACAGACATTAGAAAATGCACTAGGACATGCTGGAACCAGCCGTCCTTAAAATTTAGTAGCCATTTAATTTTGGATAGTGCATTGATAGATGAAGTTGATCATTCTTAACAGAGTAAAATTAGTCAAGCAGTTCATAAATGAACCACACCAGAAGACTTCTTTGAGTGGGTAGTTGAACAAAGGTTGAGACATGAAACATTCATCTCCAGTAATCAAGTTTATTTTATGGTAGGAAGATCAACCACAGAAGCCATTTTGCTAAAAGCTAAGACAATAACTGAAGAAACTGAGGGAAAAAAATATGCACATATAATATTCATAAATTTTTAAAGTGCAAAGTATAAAAGGGTCCAAGGGACATAGTCATATACTAATCTAATTAAAAGTATTTCACTAGTGTGAAGATACCGTATGGAGGGACCCGACACTTTCCTATCACCATAGCTAGCATCAAGGGTCAAAATTAGGCACAATTTGTTTTAGTTATAGATGGTTGTTAGGCACAACATGTTGGGGAAAAAGCGCGGAAACCTTCTCCTAAACCAGAGAGTACATGCGAGAGAACCGAGCAATACAACGCACAAACCAAATACCAAACCACAGAAAAACAATCCACGCAGACACAGAGAATTTTGACGTGGAAAACTCTTGCGGAAAAAAAATCACGGGACGATCGCAGTCCAACCCTGAAGAACCTCCACTAATGGAATAAAGAAAATACACCATCTACAAGCTCCTCCCGATCCAACACGGATCACAACAACACTTAGGAATAGAAAACAGATCACACCACGAAGATAGAAGACAATGAGAAATTATCCAAAATTGATCTCCTCCTCTGAAACGGCCTCAAATCCTTCTTTCTCCTTCCCAAGGTTGCAATGATACTTTTGCCTCATTTTTTTCTCTTTCTTGAGATGATGTGTTAGGGTTTAGGAAAACCTAATATATACCCCCCTAATCCCGCAACAAATCCTGGACCGTAGGACGATCAAACGGTGTATAAAATACCTCTGAATTTTCGTCCAGCCCGCCTATCGAACTCGGACCGAATTCGCCCGAGTCGGTGATTTGCGAGTAAAGGAGGACAACAGCTTTCTGGAGCTTCTGGAGCACCCTGATTGAACTCGGACCGAGTTCGGCCCGAACTCTGTCTCCCCCTGGACAACAGCTGCTCCTCCTTCTTCCCAAGCTTCTTTGACCTCTCGAATGGCTCTCGTCGCCTCCTCGAGCTTCTCTGACCACAGACGGCGCTCGTCGCACTCCGGGGTGTTTTTCACATAGGTTGGGAACCCCACCCACTCCAACAAATCTTCTCCTTCACAACTATGTGGAGGGGATCGTCATCCCGACGATCTGCCTGCAGTACTCAAACTTTTTTCTTAGAAGAATTTTTGTGAACATATCTGCTCCGTTGTCATCTGTATGAACATTCTCAAGCGCCGCTTCCTTCTTTTCCACAACATCCCGTATCCAATGATACCGGGTCTCAATGTGCTTGGACCGGCTATGAAATGTCTGGTTTTTCACAAGATGAATAGCACTATGACTATCGCAAAGCAAATGATACTATTCTTGCTTTAGCCCTATTTCCTGCAGCAGCTTCTTCATCCACATCAAAGCCTTCGTCGCCGCAATGTACTCTGCCTCTGTCGACAAGGCAACACACTTCTGCAAACGCGACTGCCACGATACTGCTCCACCAGCAAACATCATCACATAGCCCGAAGTCGATTGCCTCGTGTCTACATCTCCAGCCATATCAGCGTCAGTATACCCAACCAGCTTCGGCTTGTCACCACCAAATGAAAGTCTACAATCGACAGTACTCTGAAGATATCGTAGAATCCACTTGACCCCACTCCAATGTACCCTTCCAGGATTGAAAGTGTACCTGATAACTGTGCTGACTGCGTGAGCAATGTCTGGCCTCGTACATACCATAGCATACATAAGGCTTCCCACAGCTGAGACATATGGAACCCGCTCAATCTCTTCCTTCTCGTCCTCGGTAGATGGACACTGCGCCTTAGTGAACTTAAAGTGAGCCGCAAGGAGGTTACTCACTTTCTTCGACCCGTCCATCCTGAAATGCTGAAGTACCCGGTAAATGTACTTCTTTTGGGACAAGTGTAGCAGCTTGGACTCTCTCTCGACTGATCTCCATCCCAAGAATAGTCTTCGCTGTGCCCAAATCCTTCATAGAGAAGTCCGCGCCCAGTTGGCGCTTCAACTCTGCTATCCTGGTGGCATTCCGATCTACCAACAGCATGTCATCAACATAAAGCAACAAAATGATGAAATCATCCTCGGCAAAGTACCTCACAAAAACACAATGATCCGACTTCGTCTGTGCATAGCCATGCTCCCCCATAAACGACTCGAACTTCTTGTACCACTGCCTGGAGGCTGTTTCAAACCATACAAGCTCTTTCTCAACTGGCAGACCAAATGTACTTGCCCTTCTCACAGAATCCCTCTGGCTTCTCCATGTACAACTTCTCCTCAAGATCACCATAGAGAAATGTCGTCTTCACGTCCATTTGCTCGATCTCCAAGTCGAAACTGGCTGTCAAAGCTAGCACCACCCGATTAGACGACTGTTTGACGACTGGCGAAAAGATCTCATCATAATCTACGCCTTTCCACTGACCGTAGCCTTTAACTACCAACCTCGCTTTGTATCGAGGGTGAGTAGCATTATCTGTCTGCTTCACTCTGAACACACATTGATTCTTTAAAGTCTTCTTATCCTTTGGCAACCGCACCAGATCATAAGTAGAGTTGGCCTCCAAGGAACTCATCTCCTCATGCATGGCCTCCATCCACTCCTGCCTGTGTTCGTCTTCCATAGCCTCTGCGAAACTTTCGGGTTCTCTTCCATCAGTAGCACATACTCACCCGGTGAGTATCTCGTAGATAGTCGATGCTCTCTATCGCTCCTCCTCAACGGAACCACTAGTGATGGCTGTATATCTACAGCCTCCTCCCCTCCAAGAACTGCTTCCTCGGCAGGCTCATCCTCCTGAGGGACACCCTGACCACCATCAGCAGGCTGATGATCAAGGTTGGGAGCAACTCTATGTACTGGCTCCCCCATAACTGGATCCTCTTCGATGTCCTCTGAAAACTGCTCGAAACAAAATGACTCTAACTCAGACAATTCCTCAGCCTCAGAAGGCATCTCGGAATCCTGAGTGTTGGTCATGGTCTGATCCTCGACGAATACCACGTCCCTGCTTCTGTAGAGCTTTCTTCCCACTGGATCGTAGAGTCTATAGCCAAACTCATCCCGACCGTAGCCGACAAAGACGCACCGTTCCGTCTTTGGCTCAAGTTTGGATCTCTCGTCCTTCGATACATGCACGAAGGCCTTACAACCAAATACTCGCAGGCCAAATGTACTTGCCCTTCTCACAGAATCCCTCTGGCTACTCCATGTACAACTTCTCCTCAAGATCACCATAGAGAAATGTCGTCTTCACGTCCATTTGCTCGATCTCCAAGTCGAAACTGGCTGTCAAAGCTAGCACCACCCGATTAGACGACTGTTTGGCGACTGGCGAAAAGATCTCATCATAATCTACGCCTTTCCACTGACCGTAGCCTTTAACTACCAACCTCGCTTTGTATCGAGGGTGAGTAGCATTATCTGTCTGCTTCACTCTGAACACACATTGATTCTTTAAAGTCTTCTTATCCTTTGGCAACCGCACCAGATCATAAGTAGAGTTGGCCTCCAAGGAACTCATCTCCTCATGCATGGCCTCCATCCACTCCTGCCTGTGTTCGTCTTCCATAGCCTCTGCGAAACTTTCGGGTTCTCTTCCATCAGTAGCACATACTCACCCGGTGAGTATCTCGTAGATAGTCGATGCTCTCTATCGCTCCTCCTCAACGGAACCACTAGTGATGGCTGTATATCTACAGCCTCCTCCCCTCCAAGAACTGCTTCCTCGGCAGGCTCATCCTCCTGAGGGACACCCTGACCACCATCAGCAGGCTGATGATCAAGGTTGGGAGCAACTCTATGTACTGGCTCCCCCATAACTGGATCCTCTTCGATGTCCTCTGAAAACTGCTCGAAACAAAATGACTCTAACTCAGACAATTCCTCAGCCTCAGAAGGCATCTCGGAATCCTGAGTGTTGGTCATGGTCTGATCCTCGACGAATACCACGTCCCTGCTTCTGTAGAGCTTTCTTCCCACTGGATCGTAGAGTCTATAGCCAAACTCATCCCGACCGTAGCCGACAAAGACGCACCGTTCCGTCTTTGGCTCAAGTTTGGATCTCTCGTCCTTCGATACATGCACGAAGGCCTTACAACCAAATACTCGCAGGTGATTGTATGACGGCTCTTTGTCATACCATACTTTGTCAGGCACATCACCCTGCAAAGGAGCACTAGGAGATAAATTAATAACATAAGCAGCTGTGTAAAGTGCCTCACCCCAATAACTGTCCGACAAGTTTGCTTTTGACAACAAACACCGTACCCTCTCCATCAGTGTCATGTTCATCTGCTCCGCTACACCATTAAGCTGAGATGTCTTTGGCAGAGTCTTCTGGTGACGTATCCCTTGCTCTCTGCAATAAACATCAAAGGGACCGATATACTCGCCGCCATTGTCCGACCGAACACATAGCAACTTCTTGCCCGTCTCCCTTTCAACAGAGGCGTCTCCCTTTCAACAGAGGCCTGAAACTATTTGAAAGTGGGTAGCACCTGATCCTTGGTCTTTTTTAGTATAGACCCAAATCTTCCTGGAACAGTCATCAATAAATGTTACAAAATAAAAAGCACCGCCAATGGATTTTACCTTCATAGGACCGCAGACATCCGAGTGAATCAACTCGAGCAATGCCGGCTTCCTTGAACTTGGGTGACTTTGGAAAGACACCATATTTTGTTTTCCTGCCAAACAGTGCGTGCACTTCTCCAACATTGTAGACTTTAGTCATGGAATCACCTTCTTGTTCACCAAGTAGTTCATCCCCTTCTCGCTGATATGGCTGAGCCGCATGTGCCACAACTCAGTAGACGCATCAATAGTTGCGTTAACCTCATGTGCCCCATGTTCGCTCACTTCCATATACTAGAGTCCGGACGTCTTGCTTCCTCTGGCAATCACCATCGAACCTCTGGAAAGCTTCCACTGATTGTTCCCGAAGAGATTGAAGAAACACTCGTCATCCAACCTTCAAACAGACACCAGGTTAAAACGGATATCAGAGACATGACGGACATCTTTGAGAACAAGAAATGCACCCGTCTTTGACCTCAAATGCACATCTCCAATGGCAACCGCCTTTGACACATCTCCATTGCCCATCTTCAACACTGCACAGTCGCCTGTTGTGTAAGTAGCAAATAGTGCCATGTTATAAGATACGTGCGCTGAAGCACCTGAGTCCACCAGCCAAGAGTTGTCATCGCATGAGAGGTTCATAACTACCTCATCACCTACAATGATCACATCGTCTCCATGTGTCGAGGCCGCCGCTGTATTGTCCTCATTTTGCTTCCCCTTGTCGTCCTTCTTCTCTCTTCCAAGCGAAACAGTTCCGCTTGATGTGGCCCTTCTTACCACAATGGTAACACTCTGAGTCAATGTACCGACCCTTGGACCTTCCCCTGCTTTTGTCTCTGCCACCGCCTGGACCCCTTCTTTTACCCCTTCCGTGCCTCTCTGAAACAAGCGCCTCTGAGTGGGATGTGGATAAAGTGCCCTGAGAACGTCTCTGCATCTGTTCATTCAGTACCCCGCTCTTGGCAAACTCCAGACTGACCACGCCTTCCGGAGCAGAAGCTATCATAGACACTCGTACGGTCTCCCACGAGTCTGGCAATGTACACAGCAGCCATAGTCCCTGAACCTCGTCGTCGAACTTGACTCCCATCGAGGATAGGTGGTCAACCACGCCCTGGAACTCACTCAGGTGATTCGTAATAGACGTCCCATCTTTGTACCGCATACCCATCATCCGAATCAGGAACAATTTATTTACCCCGATCTTCTTCGCATACAAAGATTCCAGCTTATCCCACACTGTCCTCATGTGCTCAATACTGGCAACGTGGTTGTACACGTTCTCGTCAACGAACTGCCTGATGTACCAGCACACCTGTATATGCTCTAAATTTTATTCCTCTTCGGATTTGTCACTGGGCCTCTCAGAAGCAAATACCGGCAGATGCAGCTTCTTGACAAATAGCATATCCTTCATCTTGCTCCTCCAGTAACGATAGTTGGTACCATTCAGATTTACCATGTGCACCGGCTTCGCGTCCATCTCTCCTTCCTGAATTGCCTGTCAACTCTTGACACTCTTCTGAAATTCCAGAACCTTGCTCTGATACCACGCTGTTGGGGAAGAAGCGCGAAAATATTCCCCCAAACCAGAGAGTACTTACAAGAGAACCGATAAATACAACGCACAAATCAAACACCAAACCACAGGAAAATAATCCACGCAGACAGAGAATTTTGACGTGAAAAATCCTTGCGGAAAAAAACTACGAGACGATCGAAATCCAACCCTGAACAACCTCCACTAATGGAATAAAGAGAATACACCATTTACAAGCTCCTCCCGATCCAACACGGATCATCACAACACGTAGGAATAGAAAATAGATCACACCACGAAGATAGAAGACAATAAAAAATTATCCAAAATTGATCTCCTCCTCCGAAACGGTCTTCAATCCTTCTTTCTCCTTCCCAAAGTTGCAATGGCACTCTTGCCTCCTTTTCTCCTCTTTCTTGAGATGATATGTTAGGGTTAGGGTTTAGGAAAACCTAATATATACCCCCTAATCCCGCAATAAATCCTGGACCGTAGGATACGATCAAACGGTGTATAAAATACCTCTGAATTTTTGTCCAGCCCGCCGACCAAACTCGGACCGAATTCGCCCAAGTCGGTGATTTGCGAGTAAACGAGGACAGCAGCTTTCTGGAGCACCCTGATCGAACTCGGACCGAGTTTGGCCCGAACTCTGTCTCCCCCTGGACAACAACTGCTTCTCCCTCTTCCCAAGCTTCTTCGACCTCTCGAATGGCTCTCGTCGCCTCCCCGAGCTTCTCTGACCACAGACGGCGCTTGTCGCACTCCGGGGTGTTCTCCACATAGGTTGGGAACCCCACCCACTCCAACAAATCTTTTCCTTCATAACTATGTGGAGGAGACCGTCATCCCGACGATCTGCCTGCAGTACTCAAACTTTCTCCTTGGAAGAATCTTTGTGAACATATCATCTCAAGAAAGAGGAGAAAATGAGTCAAGAGTGCTATTGCAACTTTGGGAAGGAGAAAGAAGGATTGGAGGCCGTTTCGGAGGAAATCAATTTTGGATAATTTCTTATTGTCTTCTATCTTCGTGGTGTGATCTATTTTCTATGCCTAAGTGTTGTGGTGATCCGTGTTGGATCGGGAGGAGCTTTTAGAGGGTGTATTCTCTTTATTCCATTAGTGGAGGTTCTTCAGGGTTGGACTCCGATCGTCCCGTGGTTTTTTTCCCGCAAGGGTTTTCCACGTCAAAATTCTCTGTCTGCGTGGATTATTTTTCTGTGGTTTGGTGTTTGGTTTGTGCGTTGTATTGCTCGGTTCTCTCGCATGTCCTCTCTGTTTTGGGGGAAGGTTTCCGCGCTTCTTCTCCAACAACGTGACATTCAAGATGCAGTTTTAGGGTGCATGCTATTTACCCACAACATTGTCTAAAATGATGATAATAGGGAAGACATCCATTTAAGATAGAAATTTGAAGAGGAACTTTAGAAAGTAATGTATTTAAATTTAATAGGAGAAATACAGAATATACAAATTGTTAAAATTTAAGAAGACTGAGAGAAGGGATGAGAGACCGTTTACATAGATGCTTAAGAATTACCCAAGAATTTGATTATGTAGATGCCAACCCCAAATTTGGGATAGGCTTTGCTATTGTTGTTTGTAGAATCAATAATTCTGCATAGAGCGTAATGTTAAGGAGGACATCGTTCACAAAATCAGCGCATGATTGACAGGGAGGAAAGTTAGATATCTATGAAATTTAAGGAGAAACTTTAGAGGGTGGCTATAAGACCAGGGGCTTTACTGGTCATAACTCGGAAGCCGCATGTCCAAGAAAAATGAGTAGCTAGAACAAGAATGTTGACATGGATGGGGCACAATGATAGGAAATGTCAAGCAATGAGTTTATTTAGAGGACATTAGAGGTGGTTTTGATGGAGTATAAAATGCCGAAAAGTCATTTGAAATGGTCCAAACATGTTTTTCAAAGATTGGCAGATGCGGTGGCTGGAGGTGGTATGATTCTAGCTAGACAATAAGGTGAAGGTTAGGCCAAAATGCATGGATTAAAAGGGCTTTTAGAAAGATAGGATGCTACCTAATGTAATTGATGGTGTCGTATAGGTAAGATCTATTACTATATTTCTTGTCAGATCGACTCCGCAATGTACTTATTTCTACTATTTGCAATATACAGGTTTAGTGTGTAAGATTTAACGTGCCAAGAAGAACTCTGAGCATCAAATGGAACATAGAGTTACCTAACTATAGAAAGCGACTTCAAACTTGAATATTGGACATCATCAAATGGAACATAGAATATAATGTGGATAATGAATAATGTATCAAATTTCTCATTGATCCTGAACTAAAGTAAATGGCTTTAACTGGATCTTAGAACTTCACTACTCTTGTCAAGTGTTCGAGTATATAGCGAAAATTGGACTAGAATGTTAATTATAAAATAGGTATCATGACTCCAACACAAATTTCCTGTTTTCTGATACAAGAAAATTTGCCCTCAATTTGAGAACTCAAACCTGGCAATGAGTTTTATCTGACAGCTGTGTCAACCATAAATAGTCAAAGTTTGTTGTCTGAGTTTTCCTACAATGTTTCAAGTTTACCGTGAATAACATATCTACTATGACCAGAAGTTCTACTTATAAATAAGTCAATATCTATAGTATGATGACGAGCATGATAACAATGATAATGAAGATGTGGTAGGCTTACCTGGTGATGAAAACTATATGAACCAAAAAATAGAGATTTGCAGGACTAAGAAGGTGTGAACTGAGAAGTTCCCAGCAAAAAAAAGAGAGAGAAAAAAAAAAGGAAATCTCCAATATATAAAAGGTTCTTTCAATTACCATTGATAAGGTAAATGATTTAATCATCTCATCCAGGACACAACAAAGGCCCGTCTTATATATTATCTATAAGGTTTTGCCACTTCTGATGCCTCTACAATCTTTATAGACTCCATTGCCTTTTATGATTTATCCCGTGTTTACTTTTTATCTGAATGGAGAAATAGAATTGACATGAGAAATCATTTATTCTCTTTGATTGCCTTAAGAGTATAAGTTATGGCGCAATCTCTTAAAGGCCTCTCCATTATTGAGTTGTACATCTCTTAACTTGTGACTAATTTCCCAAGAAAACAACTAGAATTATCTGAAAACTAATAAAGCTGATACCAAACAACTTTGAACAGCCAAGATTTAATAGTTAAAAGAAGCATTCGGGATGAACATCAATAAGTACAAGTTGTCTACCTACCAAGGTTCGCACAGTATCGGAATCGGTATTGGACCATTCTAATAAGTATCGAGATCGGCAATATCGACAATATCGGCAGTTTCGGATCGGAATATCGGATTTTTTTTAGCGGAAACCAAATAATTATAAAAAATTTATTAACGTTTCAGAAAATATATTTTATATATTTACCCATAATTTTAAGTATTTCTAGTGATGTTTCTTAGTAGTTTTGAAATTGAATGAAATAGTAGTTACCCTTGTCGATTGGTTTACATGCGATAAATAAGTTTTTTTTTTCTTTTACATATTTTTACACTATTGTTGATTGATCTTTTCGTTCAATTTTCTTTGTCGAATTGACCGGAAAAGAGATCCCCAATGTCGGTATCGGTCAGTATCAGATATCGGTTGGTATCGAATCGGGACATGACAAACCATATTGGATCTATACCGGACCTTGTGTCAATAATGAAAATGGGTAATTACGCTAACCACCCTTATTTTGCGCATAATAAGGATATCCTGTGTCAATATTTTCAAAATAAGGGTATCTTGTGTAATAAATGTAAAACATAGAGGATGTTAGTGTAATTAACGCTTTCTCATATGTGTCCTTATAAGGCACAATTTTTTCATAGATGTAATCTACAATCATCCTGATACTAAAACCTTCTAGTTTCCAAAATAACTGGTCACATTCGGCTAAAAACTACAAAAAAAATTGAACAATTTTAATCAAACTAGGAACTCATACAAAGCATATACCTTTACCTAAAACCAAACTGGAAACTCGAACAAAGCCACTACTAAAATCTACATAAAATTAGTAACTTTTCTTCGTTAAGCACAAATCTTCATGTGTTATCTTCGATGTTCCGCCATAGTGGATTGAGAGGGAAAAGAATAAGCATAGTTAAGTGGGGTTAAGTGAAGGAAAGTTAAGTGAGGGGGACGAGAGTCAATACATATAACCTTGCTTTGATTGGAGAGAGAGTTAAGTGGGGTGTGTTTAATAATTCTTGCTTGGATTTGAGGTTTTGAGTGGGAGAAATATTAATAAAAATACAATATTTACCAAAATATCCTTATTACATATGGCATAAAATAACATTAATTTGATCGAATTTTTAATTAAAATTTGTCAAAATATCTTCACAAAAAATAATAACTACAAATCTGATACCTATATAAAAGAAATAACTAGAATGTGTAAGAAAACAAGAAAAGGCAAGACGTACCTAGACAAAGTCAGGAAGCTACGGAGCAGCAATTTGAGAAAGCAAGAGAAATGGAAAAGAAACCCATGATATTTTATAGGACAAATAAGAGTATTTATGTCTTTTTAAACATACCCTCTCATTTCACCTCATTAACCCTCCAATTAAAAATAGACAAAAGCCATCCTCAAACCAACTAGGGCTTTTGTTCCTCCTCACTTAACTCTCTTAACCTTCAATCCAAGAAGACCCTAAAAGACCCCCTAATTTCATCATACCTACATTCACTTATAATACTACAAAAATATAGAAAAAATTGAACAAAAATGCCGCAAATATGACAAATTCCATCATATACCTCTATATCCAGCAGCAAATTCTCCGGCTTGATGTCCCGGTGGATCACCTTCTTCTCGTGGCAGTACGCGAGCGCCCTCGCCAAGCTCGCAACATACTGAAAATCAAATCAAAAAACAAAACAAAAAAACCCTACCCGAACCGGAATCAAGACAACCTAGGGCTAGGGTTAGGGTTTCCTCCGATACTTACTGTGGCGGAGCGGAGCTCGTCGAAGTGTCCCAGCTTCTTGAGGAAGTTGTAGAGCTCCCCGCGCGCTGCGTACTCGAGCACGAGGAAGATCCTGGAGTCGTCGTGGAACCACGCGAAGAGGCGGAGGACGTTGGGGTGGCGGAGGTTGTGCTGGATCTCCACCTCCCGGCGGAGGTGGGCGTGGAACCGGTACTTCTCCAGCTTCTCCTTGAACACCACCTTCAGCGCCACCACGTAGCCGCTCTGTGGGGAATTGGAATTAATTACGGAGGAAGTGAGAAGGGGGAAGTGGACTTACGGACTACTTACTTGTTTTTCTCGGGCGAGGTAGACTCGGCCGAACTTCCCCTCGCCGATGAATTTGCCGATCTCGAAGTCGGAGAGATTCCACTCTTCCTTCTCCCCCTCCATTTTCACGTCAGTCTCCTTCTCTCTTCCTCGGCGGTTATTTTGGAGGAGAATTTTTGAATTTTGGGGCCAAAAGGCCTAAATTTTGCTTTGGGCGGGCTGGTTGAGCATTCATGTTACTGACATGGCCCTGGGCTTCGTACTGTTAGTAAAAGAGCTCATCAAAAAGTTCCTTCTCTTATATCTCCATCTCCAATACTTCCAATCTTATAATACGGCTTGCAATCGGCTCAAAATTGAGCCGTCCAAGTCGCAAGCTCAATCAATTTATTTATTTTTTAAAAAAAATATGGAGATAAATAACAATTGAAACTAATTTTTTTTTTCTTATCCGTCCAAGTCGTAACTAAATACACAACAAATTTAATTTTAAAAAAAAAACTTAAGAAAAAATAAAAAAATTTAAAACCGTAAGTAAATATTCAACTAATTTAATTTTTGAAAAAAAAATTATGGAAGATAAATTTTTTTTATAAATAGTAAATTTATATCCATAACAAATTATAATTAAATCTATGATAAATTATATATATATATATATATATATATATATATATATATATATATATATATATATATATATATGCCTCCTCAAAGTATTTCCATAATTACAACCGTTGGATCTGGTTTAAGTCATATAATCTTAACCATTGATTTGAATTGTTCAGCTTCACCGCAATTTCCTCCCAAATATACACGTATGTTTACTAATTAAATTATTCATTAAAGTTAATAGGATCATCTAAGTAATTACAAAAGCTTTGATTTGGTCTTCCTAAATAGTCTTACATGTATGTATAAAATAATATATACAATAGTATACTAATAAATTTAGAATAATTATAGTAGGGTACTTCTAGTTGAGAAAGTCGTTGACTTGTAAGCCGTAGTCTTCGATTCTTGCCTTGGCAGAGTAGATAACTTCCCTTGCTGAATAGAAGAGTAAGTTTCTGCCCCTCCCCTGCCGTGAAAACTCCTTCTATATGGTTGTCTTTGTCTTTCTAAATAATCTTAATAAATATTAGAATAATCATAGGAGCTTTTAATAATAATCTATGAAATACTCTCTTTAATAATAATCTATAAAATATGTGCAAAGTACGTAAATATATACTAGTATATAAAATGAGAGCCATGTTCATATGCATTGCACCACGAATTCTTTATGCAAGTTATTATAGCTAAAAATAAAATTTTATTTTTGGGTAATATGATTGGTCCCAAAAAAAAACTCTTATAAAAAATTAGGTAGAAAAAGAATGGGAAGAGAAAAAGGAAAAAGAAATTAAGAAATAAAATAAGAGAGAAAAGTAGAGCGGATTTTTTTTGTTAACACCGATAGATATTAAGTTGTCTAATTATAGTTAAAATATTTAATTATGTAATATAAAAATGTAGAATATTAACTTAAAAAACTAAAATATATAATTGAAGGTATCAAGTTGAATTAGTGACTACTGACATTGTTTGATTACCTTAGACTAATACGAGTGTGATCAACATGAAAGTGTTACAATCCTGGAAACATGTTAGGTCTACAAAAACTTATCATGAATAAGTTTATATAGATTCACATATTTCCGAATTTACTTAACATTACAGATATGAATACGTACCTACATATATCACATTATAATATGTCTACCTATATGTTTAATATACATAATAAAATACACAAACTCATGGCGTCCCGTATCAGAAGAACTTTATTGTTCAATCTACGGTATGCCAAAGTAACATAAGAATCCGTTGGGGAACTTTACTACCATTGTCCAGATAATGGAAGTAAGCCTCATTTAGCCCTTGAAATGATCAGCAAGTGTCAATGCCTGAACTAATTATCTTTAACATGAAATTCCAATATTATTTTCAGTATTCATATGTTCCAAGTGTTGACCTTGACTGCCCAGAAGGTATCTCCTATGTTATCCGAATTTTTCACTTTAGAAAAAAGTATCTATGTCCACCCGATATGACATGGATATGAATATGGAATCGGTATCCAATTTTCTATGGTGACGATCAGATTCTTCTTAATAACAATCAAAAGACTGGTAGTGAAGTACATAGCTTATTTTAATGTGGTAATGAAGTAGATAATTAATTTTAATATGGCAAACTGGTAGTAAAGTTATGAAATCTTACAAATTTAATTACATAATATTTTTTTATGAAATAATTTTTTTTAATTATAAGCTTAAATATATGAAACCTTGCAAACTTAATTATAATTATTTCTTTTTATGAAATCATTCAAATTTAATTAGAGTGTATGTCTTTTTTATGAAATTGTGAAAATTTAATTACGTCTTTTTGAAGTCATGCAAATTTAATTACATGATGTATCTTTTTATGAAACCATGTTCAAATATATTTATTTTAATAGTCATATTCTCGTATACGTATCCAAAATTTGAATTATTTTTAGCCGAATTCGTTTGTCCGACTCTTGGATATGTACCAGTATCAGATACATGCATTCGTCGTACAAATACAAGATATCGTATCTAATTGGACACAGAAAAAAAAAGAAAGATGATATAGAAAAATACTCTTATAAATACGAATATGTGGAAGGCGGCGAGGATAAGGAGAGGGAGAGGGAGAGGGAGACACCCTCTAAAGAAAATATCTTAACCTGGAAAACTAATTAAGTATCGGAGGCATTTCCACACAAGGGGCCTACATTTTTGGCCTCCAGCTAACAAACCTCGAAATATCGTGTGGGATCAATGGTGCAAATTCTTCCAAGTTGCTAGATAATTTATTCATTCACAAGGGACATATAGATGACTTAGAATTCCAAGTCACATCTCAACAAGTTTAAAATAAGCAAACTTGTTAAAGAGATCTAGCGCCTATTTGGATGCACGTTTAAACTCAATTTTCTGAGTTTAAACACAAAGAACGGAAAATTTTGTGTTTGGACAGGCAAACTCAGAAATCACTTTTGGAAAGAAAAATTTTTCCAAACCTAATGTTTGAAGTCACATTTTAGAAAGGCGCTGAAATGTGATTTTAGAATACACTCTGAGCAAAGTTTTTGGACCCCACCCAAATACCACCCACCCCCCCCCCCAACTCTCTCTCTCTCCTTCCTTGACCTCTCCTCCATAGCAAAATTCTCCAGAGAGGACCGGAGAAAAAGAACACAAGCAGCCACGAGAGGACCAGCTCGACGACGAGGTCGCCGCCTCCGCCTAGCTCGCCTTCAAGGCAGCTGCCTCCGCCCACTCCCGCTTCCTCTCCCTCTACAGCGGCACCGAGGACCAGCTCGACGACGAGGAGCTCCTCCAACTCGACGAGTCCCCTCACGTGGCTCCCTCCGCTGCTCGCGTGGCTCCCTCCACCGCTGGGTTGGAACGTCGTCGTCGTCGCCGGACACGAACGTCGTCGGCGGCTGCGAACTCCGGTTAGGATTTTCGATTTAGGGCTCTGGGTTGGAAGTTGGAACGTCGCCATCGTCGCCGGACACGAACGTCGTCGAAAGCTGTGAACTCCGGTTAGAGTTTCCGATTTGGGGCGCTGGGTTGGAACGTCGTCGTCGTCGTCACCGGAGACGAACGTCGTCGTCGTCACCGGAGACGAACGTCGTCGAAGGCTGCGAACTTTATCGGACGTTCTTGTCGAGGTCGACGAGGACCAACTCGTCGAGGACCTCCACCAACGGCGGTGGTTGTCGACATCCACGAACGTCGATGGACACCAGCACATTCGATGGACACAGTGGTCAGATCTGGACACAAATTATGGACACACAAAAATATTCAGAATTATGTTATAAAAAAATATTAAAAAAATATTTTCTCAAATAAATTTACCAAACAGAAATTTTAATTTTTGTTTCTCAAAATCATTTTCGAGATAAAAGTAACCAAACATAAATTCAAAATTTCTATATTTACAAAATAATTTTATAACTTACTTGTACAAAACTGTTTTCAGAAAGAAATTTCAGAAGGCATATCCAAACGGATCCATGCGGATCCCTAGTCTCGCGGTATCTAATTGTGCTATCAACATTTTGTTCGAATCAAATTTGGCATAGAGGTCTAGTCTCGTAATAGTTCCGTTATCAAGATTCAGCCCTGTCAACTCTAATGAGGCTGAATATTTTGCTAGAAGAAAAAATATTACAATAATGATAATAATAATAATAATAATAATAATAATATAGTAATAAGATGATAACAATAACATAAAAATTTATAATGTTAATAATAGTTGTAATAATAAAATAATATTAGATCAATACTAATAATAATAAATTGATTAGAAATTCTACAATGAAAATAACATGTAACACGATGGAGGGAGACGGGAGGTGGTAGGTGGAATAGACCGGAAGGGACGTGGGAGGGGACGGTCGCCTGTCGAAGAGGAACGCGGTATGCTGGTAGCAGGGCCGGCCCTGGCCCAGGACGGGCAGGGCGACCGTCCAGGGCCCCATGGGCCAGAAGGGCCAAATTTTTTTTTTTAAATATATAAATAATTTTGTACCGAAAATAGAACTAGTATTTACCATGGACCATTCTTATCACAAAGCAATTGTTGTGTAGTGGTTATTACATTAAACTTGCACACAAGAGGTTCTTAGTTCAAATCTTGGTGGAGGCATATTTTTTATTTTACTTTTGTTTTATTTTTTTTACATTATGTATGGGACCTCATTTTGAAAGTTCGTCCCGGGCCCCTGTGAGCTCAGGGCCGGCCCTGGCTGGTAGGGGACGGTCACCTGACGGATCGCTATATACCTATGTTAGATTTGTCCCGAATGGATAGTTGGATGGTCGTCATTTAGCAACAATTTTGTAGCACATTAACGTGTATATTCCATTTTTGTTAATTTTGATGGGTGAACAAAAATAAACTAAGTAACTTATATGCGTTTCACGTACGAGTATCTTTTTCGTTCGTTGTCCTTTCTATCGAGGATGATATTTTTTTTCTTATATGAGTGCGACACTCTTATAATGTTATCCTGCACTCCTCTTTAATCTTCTATTATTTAAAATTTAAATCTGTCATGTATTAGGAGTGCAGGATAATATTTTACGAGTGCCAATAACGACATCCTATGAATTCGTTATTGACACTCATAAAATGTCATCATGCACTCCTTTCTCCATACATGCACAAATCAGGAAGAGATTTAAAATTTGAATGATATAAATTAAAGATGATATTCTATGAGTGTTAATAATAGTACCCATTTTTTGTTCTTAGTAAATTTTTCTGGTTGATCCACTGAAAATAGTCTATAATTGTTTATTTTTCATTTGAATAGCTTAGCCTAATTATTATATAATACTTTACTTTATGCCCCTTTTATATATATATATATATATATATATAATATATATATTTCTTTTTGAACAATTTGGTCTTAGTTTATTGCAATTAATCTTTTGAAAAACTTCAATTACCAACCATTCTAAGAAAATTTTCTACCTAAAACATCCATACGCTAATGGCACAAGTTTAAAAAATTTCCAACTTAAAACAATCATAATCTGTTTTGATGGCAATATGAATTCTTGTTGAATTGGAGGCATGTTTTTATAGCATGCAAGCACAGAGAGTAATTTATTACCCATCCAAAGTTTGTGTACACAGAGAGAGGAAGTGTATAGTGATTAATTATAGATATTCTTTCTTGTAGTTCCTGTGAAGTAAGAAAGTGAGCAAGCCAAAGAGAGTCTAGCGACCAGCCTTTGGGAGCAGTACTGCTGCTTGAAAACAGCAGCTAGGTTGATTCGATTCTCTCTCCTACCAATGCTGCAGCCTTTTACTAGAGAGAGAGAGAGAGAGAGAGAGAGAGAGAGTACTGTTCTTCTATGATCTCTCTCACTATTTTTGCTGCATGACTCCCTCGAAACTTGCAGCTTATATTCCTTGATAGCTCTTGATGGCTTGCTTGTGTTGTGATGTGTCCATCAGATTTGTATCATTGAGAAGTATGCATGCCATAATTTGCCCAAGCCACCAGAAAACCACAGGTGTCCGATTTCAGTATTGGTTGCATTGAGGAGAGCACAGATCATATTCTCATGTCTGTTTTATTATTATTTTTACTAGTATATACGCACGTGCGTTGCACGTATTTTATATTACTTGAAAAAAATAGTTTATTAAAAGAGCAACTGGCAATTTCTTAATTTTATTATAGGTGGAAATATAATAGGCAGGAGCATGAAAGTTGGGAGAAATTAAATGACAGGAATATAAAAGGTTTCTCTTATCTCTTGGGTTCATGTGCCTACTTTGCATGCATGCTTTATTAACTTTTGTTTTATTCTCCAAACTACCTACTTTGCATGCATGCATATCTTTGTTTTATTAACTATCATTTTCCAAGTTGCCTCATGCATGCATACATACATTTAATAAGTATTTAATTACTGTTTTAAATTACTTAGATATCCTTATCAACGTTAATACATATTGAAATGTAATGAAGGGTATTTTTGGAACGAAAAACTTTCACGGTGAAGCCTAGTTTTGGCATTATATAGTAGAATAGATACATGTTAATCAGCTGCAGACTCCTCTATTAAATCCATGGATAATGCTACGGGCACAACCAAATGCTTGCGACTCTCTCACGCAACCGCTAACGTGACAGCCACGTGACGATCATCCATTGGGAGAGGAGGAAGAGATAGGATCCGGTGGTCGTCCGGCCACAGAAATATCACGTGGCAACTCTCCATTGGAAGATGAGGGAGAGATGGGACCCGATGGCCGTTCGGTGGCCGTTCAGCGATAGAAACGTTACGTGGCGGCCGCAGATTGGAGGAGAGGATGGGGTCGGGGTAGCCCACATAGTAGGAGAGAAGAGTTGTAAGA